>JAANDH010001408.1:79160-168632 GCA_011799765.1 Nymphaea thermarum
ACTTTTGTGCTGTCACAGATGAAAAATAATGGCGGTTAAAAAAGGATAAAGGCAGTATGAATGTGTCAGCAATACATATTTTGTGCTGTTTCTAATGAAAAATGGAACTAACATTACCTAATTTTTTAACCTGAACATATATTAGTCAACTTTTGTCTTTGAATAAAAGCTCCAATGCTCTAACTTTTTTAATGATCAGTAAAAAACCAAAACAAGAGTTGTAATCGTCTGTCAAATCTTACCTTAAAATGCTTAGTTCTCTTGAACTGAAGCTTTTGGAACCACAACACATGTAGACATGGATATTGATAGTATCCTACTGCTATTGCCTCCATCTTTCCGTTTAAATCATTGCCGCCCTAATCTCTCCTTCAAATGCGATCTTCTGCTTGCATTCCTCTCGCCGCCATCCATCAGAAACAGACAGGAAGATCAAGGAAAGGGACGAAGGGGACGAAGCGCCTCTACAATATCGTGTTTCTTGCGTTCAGAAGAATGAGGAAGGGAGTGAAAAACAGTCCCACCAACCCTATTTTGCAAGACGTGAAGAAGAAACTCCATAGGCACCTCCCCTGTATCAACCCACGGGACCCTGCACAGCCCATGGCCACCCTCACGCCATGAGTCCACCTCTCGCCCGAGTGATCTAATTCCCTGGATGCAATCGATCTCATCAACAACGGAGAGACGGTCGTAATGGAGCAACCACCCATCGGAGGATGACGAGAACGACAGGGAGCAGCTAGACGAGAAGGCGGAGGAGTTCATCGCCAGGTTCTACGAGTGGCTGAGAGCAGAAGTGCGCATGCGACTGTTGGAAAACTAGGAGATCGCAAACACTGTAAAGAGTCATCCCCTCGCCGACTCTCTTGAAAGAGTCGACAACACTCAAGAGGCTTTCAGCCGCTCGTAGAACATGGCGATGAACTCCTCCTCCTCGTCCACCTACTCCCCGTCGTTCTCGTCATCCTCCGACGTGTAGTTGCCCGACATTACGACCGTCTCGCCGTTGTCAATGAGATCGAATGCATCCAGGGAGTTAGACCACTCGGGCAAGAGGTGGGCTCGTGGCCTGATGGTGGCGTTGGGCTCCGCAGGGTCCGGTGGGTTGATACAGGGGAGGTGCCTGTGGAGTTTCTTCTTCACGGATTGAAAAATAGGGTTGGTGGGACTGTTTTCCACGCCTTCCTCATTCTTCTGAAAGCAACGAGCACGAGATTGTAGACAACGACCGCTCATCAGGATGGATATTGATAATATCCTTTTACATGCATGTATTGCTAGTGCTTCCATCTTTCCATCTGAGTCCGATTCAATTTCTTAATTGCATATTAATTTTTTTTTATGTCCAATTTTTTTGAAACAGTATGGTTGAATATGGGATCGAAATTAGATATATTTACAAACATACCAAAGATGAGATGAACAGTAATTTTATTCTTGTGGGCTACAAACGGCTATAAAAAGCATCAAGTTTTTGCTGCAAATCTGGATGCTGCTAAAAATTGAATTGTCATTCCAACGCAATAACATTTCCAACATAACATGGACTAAATGAACTTTTAGCAACAAATACAAGACAATACCAATTTAATAAGATCGTAGCTGTTTACTAAAAGTGTTTACATAAAGAAATGTAATAACTAAGAAAGTAAAAAACATACGGCATATGACAGCTTAAAGCCTCACAGTGAAAAGCAAAATTTAAACTCAAATCTAATTGCAAGAAAGTGCACAACTAGAATCACAAAAGAATAAACACATATCGGTTACAACTAGAATCACAAAACAGGAAACACATATTAAGAAGAAGCCACGAACCACATATCATATGACATAAAAGTTTTAAGAAAAACATGTGAAAGAAATGCTTTCATCAACTTCCATATACTCGCAAGCCTGTGGTTGACAGGCCTTGAGATCACTGTTAGCAAGCTCGGTAGCAGTTCGTCCTTCAACAATCAAATTTAAAGAAGAATTATACGTGAGCGTAAAGATACAAGAAAATAACATTTCACGCAACATTATTCATATAAATAAAAAAGCTCATGTTTCGACGCATCGGTAACAAGAAAGAAAATTTTAGGTTTCAATATTATTATGAAAAGGATTGGTTTGCCAAATATGCCACACTTGCCCTCGTTGGTTATATATGGCTATCAAGACATAATGGCTACATAATTTGTGGAGATTTTTACTATTATTGTTGACATTGGATGCCGCATAACATTTAGCACTACGAACCGGAGAATTTAAAGTTTGAAAATTCGTATATAAGTTTGATAAACTCCAGCATGTGCTTTGTTTGAGAAGATAGAGTTGGCTGAAAGCTGTGAGAGATTTAACGGAGGTAGTCCAATTATGCTCAATAACTCACATTTAATATTATTTTATAATATATATAATTATAATTAATTATACATATTATTTTTAATGTTACTTGGACCGAATGGGGCTGGGCCCAGGCTCGGGTTCCAGACAGTCAGGCCGGGCCCAGGCTGCTCTTATGCGCTGCGGCCTGGCCAGGTGCCCGGCTTACTTGAAGTCCCCTTCGTATCTACCATTGTTTGAAAACTTAGATATCATAGACAAAAAATGAGAGATATAGTGCTCTGCACTGTGGCAGAAAATGACTCAAATTTGGAAGCTATATATAAAAGTAAAAAAGCATGTGTCTTGATATATTCGATCACAAAGGACAGAAGCTTTAGATTTTAAAATCGGTGAAAAAAAAATTTAGTTATTGCTTGTTCTAAGAGCATGAATTTGAATTTTTTATATATTGTGCAACCATTAAACTGAGAAAGAAAAAATGGCCTTGAGTTTCATATTTATGCTGCAAAACATAAACATATTTTCTTCTTGAATATTAATTATCCAGTACAAAAAGTCGAAAAATAACGTATACTAGTAAAAAATGTTTCAGAATGTGGCCCTTACATTTTCATGAACAAATTCAAGTGATCTTCTAAAGATATATGCCTGAAGAAAAGGCACTCGAATTCATTTGAATCACGACTTCAGCTTTTTTAGCGACGGCTAGAATCCTGGATTCCACGACGAGGGGATAGAACATGAGAGCGGAAGTGAAAAGTTGCAGGTGGACTTGGTGGAGGATGTTGCCTAGTGAAACCTCTCTCTCTCTATCATTTGCTCCATGATTGTTTCAGCATGGGCCTTGCTGCACGTCACCATGAAGAACGCCTCAAGGCATCTGATCTGGGTGACGCGCCATTGCTTAGTGAGGCGCATGCCTTAGGTCGCATATTGAAAACCACTCTCTCTTTGAGTAATCTCTTGGACTGCCGATGAACACCCAGTCCTTTTCTCTTTTTCCAACGCCCTCTCTCTCTCTCTCTCTCTCTCTCTTAAGTGATCGCTGCCTTTCTCGCCCTTGCGCTCTAGCTCTTTCTCCCTCGCTTTTCACCATTGAAACTTGTAAACTTTGCTCGAGAACAGTCGTTCCTGCTATAGCTAGTTGTAATTTTCAATGTGAAAATTGAGTCTTGGATGGGTTGCTTGGGATACATAGAAAGATTCTAGGCTTCCCGCAGAAGATGTTGATATCACAATTTTGATCACTGCAAGGAAGGATTAATTTTAAGTTGTTTAATTACTTATTCTGGCTGTTTGCAAAAATGTTTATGTTACTGTTTATATCATAAAGTTATACAAAGGTGTCCATTTAAATGCAGGTACTACATGAACTTCCAAAGCACATAGTCTGCAACAGTGTTATTAAAATCAATTTTATAATAAAATAAATCAACTGCCCAATTCAGCTAAATTGAATTGGAATAACTTAATAAGAATCAGTTGTGAATTGGCAAAAATTAATATATATATATATATATATATATATATATATATATATATATATATATATATATATATATATCACATATATATATATATCATCAAAATGCAAAATTTAAAAGAAAACTCTGGAAACATAAATAATCATAATAATTATAAGTAGTAATAAACGAATAAATGATAAACATCTGACACATTGCCCCCATTAAATATGCCATGGAATCAAAGTGATTTGCCATAAGCTACGAACAACATGTCTTTTACATGTATTTTTATTTTATATACTTGTTATTTTTGCAATTGTTTTTTAATGTTGAAAATATTTTTATGCATATTATATACTTTGCAGTTTTGGTTATGATGCTTACACTTGTCTATGCTTCAGTCTTCGCCTCACTTTAGGGACTTAATGCTTTGCTTCACATCATCAAATTTAATAACATCGGAAAGAACATTAACCTTTGCTTAAAACATGAATACTTTTCATGTGTCGTCCTTTGTGAAGCTAAACAAATATTTAGACCAATAGAGACTTGTATTTCTAGATCTGGATATGCGAATGTAGAGCTGAACAATTGATTTTTAAGTACTTATGGTCATCGGAACCTATTTTTATATCTAAGAAACATATATTTTCTATTGATTCTAAGTTAATTAATATTTGATCAAATTTGAATTGATTTTGGCCAGTTTCAATACACGTGTTCTTCATGAATTGTAGCAGTTTTTCATGTTTTTGGATGACAAAATATGAGTTTCAAGGCTTCAAAATTTGAGGTTTTTCTGTCAATCACCTAAGAGTAGAGTTAGAAACAAGAATCAAAGAAAATAATTAAAGTTGATCAATATTTGAGCAAAGAACACAACACTCTGTATGCAGATCATTTTTTTTTTTAAATCGGAAGATTTTTCTTCAATTTATTCACATATGTCGTCATGTTGTTTTTGTTGTTGCTGTCTCATCGTAGTTAGACCACTAGTTCTCCAAGTGCGTAATAATGTTGAATGCTTGGTTGGAGAAGAGAATGGAAGCAATTTTAAGTTGTTTAATTGCTTATTCTAGTAGTTTGCAAAAATGTTTATTCTATTATTTATATCAAGAAGTTGTACAAAGGTGCCTATTTGAATGTAACTTCCACATGGCTTACAACAATGTAATTAAAATTAATTTCATAATCAAATCTCTCAGTGTCCTAATTCAAGTAAATTGAATTGGAAAGTCATATATATATATATATATATATAAAATCATTAAAATGCAAAATTGAAAAAGAAAACTCTAGAAACATAAGTAATCATAATAATTACAAATAGTAACAAACAAATGAATAAATAAGCTACAACACATGGCAGCATTAAATAAGCCATGAAACCAGTGATTTGAATTGATTTTGGCCAGTTTCAATACACGTGTTCTTCATGAATTGTAGCAGTTTTTCATGTTTTTGGATGACAAAATATGAGTTTCAAGGCTTCAAAATTTGAGGTTTTTCTGTCAATCACTTAAGAGTAGAGTTAGAACCAAGAATCAAAGAAAATAATTAAAGTTTATCAATATTTGAGCAAAGAACACAACACTCAGTATGCGGATCATTTTTTTTTAATTCGGCAGATTTTTCTTCAATTTATTCACATATGTTGTCGTGTTGTTTTTGTTGTTGCTGTCTCATCGTAGTTAGACTACTAGTTCTCCAAGTGTGTAATAATTTTAAACGCTTGGTTGGAGAAGAGAATGGAAGCAATTTTAAGTTGTTTAAATGCTTATTCTAGTAGTTCGCAAAAATGTTTATGCTATTGTTTATATCAAAAAGTTGTACAAAGGTGTCTATTTGAATGTAACTTCCACATGAACTTCCAAAGCACATGTTTTACAACAACGTAATTAAAATTAATTTCATAATCAAATCACTCAGTGTCCTAATTCAAGTAAATTGAATTGGAAAGTCATATATATATATATATATATATATATATATATATATATATATATATATATATATAATATCATCAAAGTGCAAAATTGAAAAAGAAAACTCTAGTAACATAAGTCATCATAATAATTACAAATAGTAACAAACAAATGAATAAATAAGCTACAACACATGGCAGCATTAAATAAGCCATGAAACCAGTGATTTGCCACTGGTTGTGAACAACGACTAACATGAGCTAAAATTGTTATATCTTATATCATTGTTATTTTAGGAGTATTTCCAAGTTTGATATCATTTTTATCAATATTATATACTTTACAGCTTTCATCCTGATGCTTTGGTTCACTACGCATCAATGTGCTTCTCCTCGCTTCACGGGTTTAAAGTTTTGCTTCGCCTCATTACATTTAACAATATTGGACATAAAATTTACCTTTGTGAAGCTAAAAAAATATTTGGACTACCAGAGAATCATGTCTTTAGATGTGGATATATGAATGTAGAGCTGGGCAGTACTCATGATTAGTATAACCTATTTATATATTAAAGAAGCATATATTTTCTGTTGATTCTAAGTTAGTTATTTGATCAAATTTGAACTGATTTTCGCCTGGTTTTCACTTGTAATGTTTCATTATTTTGAATGAGAAAATATGAGTTTTAAGGCTTCAAAAATTGAGGGTTTTGCAATCAATTGATTGAAAGTCGAATTAAAACTAAGAATCAAAGAAAATAATTGAGAAAATTGATCAACATTTGAGCAAAGAACACAATACTCTCTCCGCAGATTATTTGTCTTAATATTAGAATATTTTCATCAATTTATTCACATATGTTTTCTTGTTATCTTTGTTGTTGTTGTCTCATTGTAGTTAGACCACTTGTTCGCCAAGCGTGTATTGATGTTGAAAGCTTGGTTGGTGAAGAGATTAGAAGTATGTCTTCATTGCTATGAAAGAGCAATTTCAAGTTGTTTAATTGCTTATTTTAGCTGCTTGAGAAATGTTTATGCTAGAAAATTGTACAAATGTGTCTATTTAAATGCAGCTTTCACATAAATCTCCAAATCACATTGCCTAAAGTAATGTTATTAAAATCAATCTCATAATCAAATGAATCAGCTACCCAATTCAGGTATATTGAATTGGGTAGCTGATTGAAATAACTTATTAAGAATCATGTGTGAATTGGTAAAAAACAATCATATAAATTGTAAATTGTAAATAAACAAATAAATGAATCAAACATGACACATTGCACCATTAAGTAAGCCATGAACTCGAAGTGATTTGCCATAAGCAATGAACAATGATTGGCACAAGATGAATATGTGTTTTTTACATGTATTTTTATTTTACATACTTGTTATTTTAGCATTTGTTTTTAATTTTGAAATTTTGACTTTATTTTTATGAATATTATATACTTGACGATTTCGGTCCTAATGCTTACGCGTCAATATGCTTACTTTTGCTTCACAAGCTTAATGCTTTGCTTCACCTCACCATATTTACCAACATTGAAACTAACTTTAAACACATGCTTGTACCAACTTTGAATAGTTGGACAGTTGATTCTTACCTATTAATCAAGTTCATGTAACCTATTTATACATTAAGAAAACATATATTTTTTGTAGATTTTGAGTTAATTATTTGAACAAATTTGAACTGATTTTCACTGGCTTTCACAAGGATGTGTTCTTCACTAATTCTAGCAGTGTTTCATTATTTTGGATGATAAAATATGATAATTAAGCGTTCAAGAACTAGGGGTTATGTTGTCAATCATTTGAGAGTCGAGTTAGAACCAAGAATCAAATAAAATAAATGACAATTTGATCAACATTTGAACAAAGACACAACACTCTCTGTAGGTCGTTTTTTTTTTTAACAACATGTCTTTCTTCAATTTATTCACATTTGTTTTCTTATTATTTTATTTAGACTACTTGTTCGCCAGGCACAAACTAATGTTGAATGGCTGGTGGGAGAAAAGATTGGAAGTGTGCCTACGCAGCTAAAAAGAGTAACTTTAAGCTATTTAATTGCTTACTCTAGCTGTTTCCAGAAATGTTTATTTTATTGTTTATATTTGGATGTAGTACAAAGGTGTGTATTTAAATGCAGCTTCCACATAAACTTTCAAAGCACATAGTCTGCAATAATGTTATTATAATCAATTCCATAATCAAATCTATCTGCTACCAAATTGAGTAAACTGAAATGGAATAATTTAATAAGAATTTAGTACGAATTGATAAAAAAATCATAACATACATATATTTGTCATGAATATGAAAATTAACAAAAGAAAACTTGAGAAACAAATAGGTGTAACGATTGGAGACAGTTCTGCAGCCAATATTTGAAATGGGCCCGTGATGTTATGAGCAAAATAGGCGATTGGCCAAGTTCAACCACAAATAGGTGTAACTATTAATGTTTGTAGAGAGAGAGAGAGAGAGGGGGGGGGGGTTATTGTATTATTATAGTTTCATCTATAATTTTATATACATATATATATATGTATATATATGTACTATACCACTTAGTTAAAAGATAAAAACTAGACTCACAAAAAATAATTAGTAAAGTGTTTTTATGCGATATAACCTTATGGATATGATCTTAAAAGTGATTTACTGTGAAACATGTATTAAGTTAGTCATTTTCAAAATTTTAATAATGTTTTTTAATAGTAAAAAGTGCATGACTCTTATAACATAGAAATTTGTATAGTTAAAAAATAAATATTTTACAAAAAATAACGTAGAATTAAATCAACATGATTTATATTGAATTGATGTTTATTAACACGTCAGGATGTTCAAATTTTGTTTATAATTAATTTTTAACATTAAATTAAAAGGACCTTTTATATATATGTACGACAAGTATTATTTATGACAGGTACCAAGCTTAGACCTAATGATAAAAAATATGCGGCCTTGAAAAGTGCATTTTTTCCTTTATTTTCTCGAAACGTGGTGACTGTTATTGAAATTTTGAAAAGCATTCATTTAATTATTAATTAACATAATTCTATCATTCACTGCAATTTAACTGAAAGCTTATCTGGAGCAAAATAAGCATAAACCAACATTCTCCTGGTTTTGCAATTTGTAAGAAAAGCTTTGGTGCATACTTCGAAGCAGCAGGCTGTTGATAAATGGTAAAGCCAAATAGCTTATATTATATATCCCCCTAGTTTAATAGGTTTCAAATGAGTTGAAGTTGCCCGAAAAATTAGGTTCCTTTCTTATTTCCTTTTAGGAGTGGAGTCAGGATTTTTTTATGGACGGGTCAAATAGTCCAACGTTGGATTTGGGTAGGGCCAAACTGAACTTGAATTTGAAAAATACATTAGACAACTAAATTTTTTTTATTTTTTCAATATATATATATATTTCATTTAGTTGGGGTGGGGTCATGGCCTAGGTGGGCCACCCCCTCCCTTTGCCCATGTTTCCTAGTATTATTGCTCCACCAAAACTGCTTGGATGTCAATTTCACTTTCTTTCCCTCCCATACACACATTTGATGCCAAAAAAAACTAGCAGTCATTTAGCAACGTCCAACAGTTTTATCTTTGGTAATCAATTCTCTTTACCGTTTGCTATCTCTCTCTCTCTCTCTCTCTCTCTCTCTATATATATATATATATATATATATATATATATATATATATATATATATTATATATATATATAGAGAGAGAGAGAGAGAAAGGAGTTAAATGAATAAAATACATGATGCTGGTGATTATATATATATATATATATATATATATATATATATATATATATATATATATATATATATATATATATATATATATATAAAGAGAGAGGAGTTAAATGAATAAAACACTTACTCAACCTAGTGATTTTGCAGCGTCGGACAAGTTTGAAGGTGAATCGTCCTATAAGGACAAAAAAATGAAAAAGAACAAGTCACTTTAAAAAAAACTAAAATATTTCTTTTCAATGGGTGGATCAAAAAGTTTAAACTGTGGGACACTAATTCAAAAGCTCTTATACTCTAATATAAGGGCATCAATGCATACAAATAAATAAATAATTAAAAATACCTACATAAAAAAAAATGTGCGATTGGTCTGCAGAACAGCCCACACGACAGAAAACATTTCGCCCAACTTCAAGGTCAGGAAAAGGACATTTTTGTGCATTGTGCAACTTTTTGTGAATTATTTTGCTAATCAAGCACCTACATCTAAATTCTTAAAGACTGAGCTCCCTTTTGTAGGTTACCCATTAGTTGAGTTCATATTTGTAATTTGTCCTTACACATTTGCTCTCCCTCCCTCCCTCCTATGTTATACAGACGAAGGTAAAAAAGACGGAATTTTCTTGAAAGAGAAAGAGGACCGTTTGTAACCAGTGAAAAGGACACTCGAGGAACTGTTAATAAGACATTTTGAAGTACTTCTTGCCCGGCAGGACACTCGAGGAACCGTTAATAAGACAAAACCACGTAATCATATATATATATATATATATATATATATATATATATAATCAATCAGTTACTTTTGTAGTTGTATGCTTATGTTTATTATGTCGCGAAAAACCATTACATATTTCGTCGTTTAAAATTCTGGCCAAGCAACTATCCATCGTAAATGCATGTTTTGTGATGGTTTTTAACAAACCAAATTAAAAATAACTATCTAGCTACATATAGTAGCTTACTAATTTTAATATTATATATATATATACATATATGTATATATAATATATATATCAAAATAGTACTTGATAGAAATTTTTTAGACTAAAGTAGATCAAATGGTGGATATCAAGTTGAAAAAATATAAACCCAGTCATATTTTAAATGATTGAAATACTACACAAAAGTGGTAAGATATCCTGATGAAAGAAACTTCTTTCCTTCATTCTTTAAGGGTATTTCGATCCCCTAAAAGTACAACTGATTTTTTTTAATTTAATGTCCACCATTTGTTCATTTCAAAATCGACGTTTAAAGAATTCCATCAAGTTTGGCACATAAAGGTGCAATATATATATGTATATATATGTATTTATATGTGTGCGTGAGAGAGATTCTATCAAAATCAGTATGCAAATTGAATCAATTTTTACCAAAGACAGGAATCTGCCTAATCATATTAAAATCGAAGTCATTTTTAAATAGCTAAAAATTGGTTTTCACATTATTAATTTGAGGCAAAACTAGTTGCAACGGAAAAAAAAAATATAAAACATAATTAAAAGTAGTGAAACATTCATGAACTGTGGCATGTGGCGCCCTTCAGTGGGGAGCGGGAGATGAAATATATAGTGTACATTAATGATTGAGACTAGTTGAAGCCTAATTTTGATAACGTGATCAGTATCACCTTTTGTTGTCTCCATAGCGTTGTCGTTGTAAGGCATGGTGGCATGTGTTTGTGAGGCAATGAGGTTTTAGAATTCTTCATCATCAGAAAAAATCTTCGATTTATTAGATATAGGCTGTCCAATTTAGCTTTAGAAATATTAATAGTATTTTGTGCGTTTATCTTAATCGAACGGGCTGGAATCAGTATTTTCTTTCCAAACAAAATGTCATTTAAAAACGTATATATGGGCACTCATAAGTAACTGGTAATTTGTTAAATGTTTCTTACAATTTGGCAATTGGATGTTGAATCCTAAGAAAATACTCGAGACATGTTTGATGCATTGATTAACTTGTACTGAATATTTAAATTTATCTCTTACGAGTATTTCATCCTAATGTTCTACTAAGAGATAGAACTCTACTCTTACCCCATTTCCCTAAGGTACCAGGTAGAGCTGCACAACGAGTCAAGCCAACTCGAGCTTGACTCGAACTCGCTCGAAAAAACTCGACTCGAGCTCGACTCGTTTATAAACGAGTCGAGTTCGAGCTGAAAGTTAAACTCGAGCACGTTAACGAGTCGAGTTCGAGTTAGTCAAGCTCTACTCGGTTAAACTCGACTCGACTCGATTTTAATTTTTTTTAAGTTTTCTTTTTTCTTTGTTTTGTCTCGTTTTATTTGTTTTTTTTTCCTCCCTCCTCTTTTTGTGTTTTCCCTTCCATACCTTTTTTCTTCTCCCACGGCACACATTTTTCTCCCTTCCCATTTAATGCCAATGCCATTATCTTCCTATCCCCCTTTTTCTCTTTTCTCTCCCACGCGCTTTCTCCCTTCTCTCGTCGCAAATGCCACTTTCACCCTTCTCCCGCTGCATTTAATGGAATGCCATTAACATTGCCCTCTTTCTCCCTTCTCCCGCCGCATTTAATGCATTGCCATTAACACTGCCCTGTGTTGTAAAACTAGCCATGACTGGCCTGGTGTTGGAGGAGCTGCGTGCGGAGAAAGGAATAAATGAGTCAAGCCGTTCGAGTCGTGCCCCAGCTTGGAAACAATTTATCGAGTTGAGTTGGAGTTAAAGTCGTCGAACTCGACACGAGCTCGAGTCGAGTTCGAGCTGAAATATAAGTCGAGCCGAGCTCGAGCTCGACTCGGCTCGTGTACAGCCTTAGTACCAGGGCCTCAGTAGCGGAGCTAGGTGTGGGCTACTGCCTACCCCAGCCAACACCAATCCCTGAAAACCTTTATTATGAGTTAGCTGGATTTGGGTCTAGCGAAATGTTACGCCCACACCGAACTCATTTCAATGCTCCATAAGCACCAAACCCAACTAAGAAGTAGCCCACGCCAGCCAACACCAATCCCTGAAAACCTTTATTATGAGTTAGCTGGATTTGGGTCTACCGAAATGTTACGCCCACACCGAACTCATTTCAATGCTCCATAAGCACCAAACCCAACTAAGAGTTATGCTCTATTGATAAAATTTTCTAGCTTTGCTATTGTCAGGCCTGCTTTGAGTGCTTCAAGGTAATACCTCTATTATGCTTTTACTGTCAGGCCTGCTTTCAGTGCTTCAAGGTAATACCTCTACTATGCTTCAACTTGTTTGGTGCTCTCCTTTAAAACTATGACACTTTATGACAGCAAAATATAAATAATCAATCAAAGAAAACTGATCAATATATTTTAAAAAAATCTGGTCTACAGATTGGATTTTCTTTATTTTCTTTGAATTGTATAGTTTTGGACAGTCCCCATTTGTGTATGTGGTTGGATTCATCTACAAATTGGTAACTTCTTTAGAAATACACTTCACAACTAATTCCATTTTGTTTTTATGATGTAATCAAGACAATTCATAGGGAAATAAATGGAGCATGACCCTGTTAATATAAGTGAAGAAAGCTAGCATTATTGAACTTTGTCCCCGATTTAGCTATGTCACAGTCGATTCCTAATAATAGCTACGTCAGGATGCAGTGCTCATATAATAATGTCGAGAGCTGGTGAAAAGATTTACGCATATACAAATACAAGCGACAGCGGGTTCTCCAAAGTTGGACGATGTCAATAACTTGGCCAATTATTTTTCTTGACCAATCCTCTCTTCTTTCATAGTCTTCCGTGTAAACGCGTGAAATGTTTAACGCTGTCTTATAAGCACATCATCGAAGAAGATATCTTCTTATATGGGGGCTCACCATCTAGTGTTGTCAAAATCAGACCCAGGTTACGAAGAATTTTTTATTTAATTTTTGGTATTTGTTGTTTTTCATCCTTTTTATTTTTATGTGAAAACCATAAAACTTAGTTTATATTATTGTGATTGGTGAAGTATTTTGATACCAAAACGTGTTTATTTTTTTTAACGAGGGGAAAATTCACTGTGTGATTGAACTGACTGCCTACCAATCTTTGCTTTGCTTGTTTTGCCAACTCAGGGGCGAAGTCAGGATTTCTTTCAGGAGCAGGTGAAACGGTGTGCGGGTCAGGCCAAGAGAAGCGACATATTTGGCCAACAAGAGCAACGGGTCAGGTCAAACTAAAAAAATTTGATTTTTTCAATATAAAAAAAAATTCTACGCTCACCCGAACCATTGTCCAGGCAGCCCCCTCCCTTAGACCCTGCACCAACTCCTATTCATTGTTTTCTTTGAATCCCTTTTTTTTTGACTGACTGGATGTGAAATCAATTTTAATGACAATATTTATTTCCACCCACTGAACAATTGATTATGGAAAAGAAATTGCAAATCAATTGTTTGTGGTAGTTAAATTAATTATCCTATTCAATGTCATTCTCAAAATTTTTCATTTAGAGAAGGAAAAGCCTGTCTGTGGCTATCCTGCACTTCATTAAATTAAGAAAGAAAGATAAAAATGGAAAACCAAAAAAATCGAAATAATAGTAAATGATCTAGAATATACCCTTCCTTGAGGAACGGTATGAGTATGGAAGGAACTTGGGAAACTACCTTGCATCTTTCTTAACATCGCTTCTAATCATGCCAATTTTTTTTCCGTTCGCCACTAAAGTGATTTCATCTTGCCCGGTGAGTCAAAACTAGGGAATCTGAAGATAAACGCACAACTGATCAAGGAATATCTCCCATCAAGGAGCCAATTTGTCCTTGCCACAGTATTCCACGTAACGCTTAGCAGCCTGATTTGAAGTGCGGCTCAGGCCGGCCCGGCCCTGAACCCATGCCGTGGCCAAAGCGTGCCCATCAAGTCCTAGGCCCCACTTGGCCTGACCTGATTTTAAATAAGAAAGTAGATTAAATATTCATACTTAATATATATAAATATAATATATATTATATTATCATGCTACTAGACCCGACTCAGCCGGGCTTGGGCCTTAACAGGATACCTTAAAACACGTCGCGCAGTGGCAAAACCGAATTTTTTTTAGAAGAATATTATTCACTTGTATACATAATAGACCAAATATTTAAAAATATGAATTGAAAATAAAGAAACTTTGAGAGGCTGATGTAAGTGGCTCGGCCACAGGACGTCCGCTCTTACCATTAGACTCTATGCACATAGTAGATTAGTACTCCACCCAGTGGGCACGTTCACACACATACCAAAGTATCTAAAGCATGGATTATCTTTAGAAACAAATAAAGAACGCAGTAGTGGCCCTTATAAGCAACTAATGCAACAAAGCACTACGTTGTGTGCTAGAACAATTTTTTATTATAAATCATATTATTCCACACTCTCATCCCATGACATTCTTTTGTTAGACAGTACTGCTCTATATGTGTGTGTGCAGGTGTTGTGAACTGCAAAATTTCTGCAGATTACAAGTCAAAAGCTACAAGAGAAAGGCCTATCGAACATTTTGAGCCGTGAAAATGAGCCTAGTACCTAGAAATCCTTAAGGGTGTTCATTCATTTGATATTGCTGGAAAGCAAGGATGCTAAAAAGTATCTCTTCAGACTCGTTGACATTATAAATATTTCTTGAACAATTAGGCGGGGATTAAATTTGATAAATGGAAAGAAAACTATTGAACAAAAATTAAGAATTCAACACATTTACATTGCGAGTCAGTTTAAATTATAACAGGAAAACAAAAAAATCTTTGATCTTTATACAAACACAAAACAAAAGTGGTCGTTAATGAATAATGAGATTCAAATGGTTTAGATACCAAAGTATCTAAAGCAACAAACAAAGACTTCATAAAAAGTTCAAGTCTAAAATTCTTGAAGCTTTGTAAGTTACAAATTCAGTTATGCACCAAAATAAATGAAGGAGGAATGATCCAAGCGTGATTCATAGTGCAATTTCCTCTTGCACCCAAAAGAAAAGAATGTCCTTGTTGTTGTATCCTTAATACCAGTGCAATAAGTGCAATTTTTTCTACTCTAAAAGGCTGCAATTTTATGCTAAAACTTGTTCCTGTGTAAGAGCTCCACAAAATTAAACATGAATACTGGTCCAACAAGACATAACACTAAATGTCCCATTTAGATCGATGAAGTTTTTTAAGTCTGTGCAAGCAAAGCCACTTGATAGTTTTCTTTTTTGAGTTCAACTTTGTTTCAAGTTCATTGTTTTCATATCAAAATTATTGAACAAAAATCTCTCACTTATGAAATTATTAGTATTTGAATGTTGAAGGATGATTTTGTGATGAAACTTGAAAGGATATGACCACCATAACAAAACAACACACTAGCTGCTCCATTATATATGTCAATTCATGTGGATCTAAGAAGCCCAATTGTCTCTCATATAACCACTATATATGCCAATTCATGTGGATCTAAGAAGCCCAATTGTTTCTCATATAATTTTTTTTACACCATTTAATTTATTCCTAGCACATGCAAATCAAGGAACCAGTATGATTATCTCTGAACTTTAGTTGGACGATGGTGATAGATGCAACTAAGAAATGCAATTACAACAACATAATCTCACTTTGTACTTAGAGAAAATCAAGCTAACATATCTCTAACAAAACTAACTACCTTCATCATAAATATAGGGCAGTTGAGATTTGAGAACCAATGTCCAGATGGGTTTCAAAGGAAATTAAGTAGTACTAAAATATATAAAAAAAATCATTTCCTTACATGTTTGTTAACCCTATAAGAAACTTTTAGATCTAGTATCAAAGCTATAAGGCATAAATTTCCACACTTGATGTCTACTTCAAATCAATTTAATTTTGGAAAAAGCAAGATGACATAAACTGTGACACCCCAACATTTTTTACCCTCAAACACACTTTTTTTTTCTAACATAAAGCATTGAAGTGTGACCACACAACAATTTAAAAAAAGAAAGCTATGCCAATCAAAACAATGGGGCGAACTTTCATTTATACCACAATTTTGATTCATACAAAATCAAATCTATGTGTATGAAAAAAATGCTCCAAACCATATAATTGATATCTAACAAAAACAAGACATCAATATAATCAAAATAAGACGAGCCGACACTACAAAAGACCTAAAACCTCTCCAGTAGGACGTGAGTGAAACAATCTGCTCACTGCTGCCTCTGGTCCACCAAAACCTAAAAAAAAATGAAACAACAGAAGAGTTAGCCTTCACAGTATGGCAACAAGCCAGAAAAATTCCAAAACCTCTTAGGTACGGCTCAAATATGAGAACAATCATAAAAACAATCTATCATCATGTCGTGTCAGGGCATAGTCATATCATTTGCCAAGAAGGCCCTTAACATAGACCATGACGCGTAAAGGCCACTCAATGGCCACAGTAACATAATTTCAAACACATGCAAGGCATGCTTAAACATTTCATTTGCATTCATAAGCACAACATTCACATGCACATCAATCACGTATATTCATTCATATACATTACATTTTCATTAACTTCAGTGAATTTACAGTTCCTGTGGGTGCAAACACAGGCACGTGCACACCGCGGACGGTCTACAGCCGAGAGACAACCGCCGTGGTGACCCAAAACATTATTAATCCATTCACCCACTGCAGCGGTAGAGCACTCATTCATGGATGTGTGAATTCCAAAGAGAGATGCTCAACCTTTTCTAGGACGCCCAGGTTGGGAAGGCAGGAACCCAACGCTCCAAGCACAACACACAACAGTACCCTGGAGCTTTGCACCGCCTGCGCTCCGAACAGGTGAGACCAGTGGCGAAAGCGGGACGTCTCCCAAACACATTGCCACAACCCACTAGTCTCTCATCTCTTATTCTTTCTTATTTAACATTATGGAAACACATTCACAAAATGACCAGCTAGCTCATGAGGTTGGTTCACTCCACGAGTGCACCCATACCTCCAAATGCCTCCACACGAGGGCTACACATATAATTTACATTCTTAGATAGCCGTCATAGCAATACGTGTACAACTACCCTCCAATTAATTCGTTTGCATCATTACCCGTGGCAATGTGTATGCAACAAAACACAACATTCACATCAATTATCACATCAATCACATCTTTGAAAAACTTAGCCAAACCACAGAAAGTAGTCTCGATCTCATAGCTGTCCTATGCAGTTATCATTCTACGATGCTTTTTAATGCACAATTGGGGTCACGGAAAGACTGGACTCGATAACCCACCTCATCTGTCCTAAACAATTATCAATTTTAGCATGCACATACAAATGCGTAACATTTTTAAAATAAGCTTCTAATAGCTTTTCAAAACAAATCATATCATATATCAAATCATTTGCATGCATACATACATTCACTCACAAAACAATCAATCAATCACATCACAATCCTAGGATCCCACGATCCTAAGAACACACATTCACACATTGGTCTCATGCAGGGATTTGCCTGGAATGCCGCCATATCTGTTGCGCACCCACAAAACTCTTCAAAATGCCTTGAGTCTCGAATCTGGTCGCTCAAGGTCGACGGGACGTGCCCGGTGTACCAGCAGACATAAGCAAAAGATAAAATTTCTACTAGTTAGTTTCACAATCCAAACAAATATAAAAGAAAAACATTGATGCACATGCAATCACCTCAAGAGGGTGTCGACAGGTAGTGTCGACCTACAAAGCCCTCCAATAGACCTCTTCTCAGCCCTAGAGGTTACCACCAAAAGGCTTAAGCTTCACGCTTTCGATTTGAATCGGTCACTAATCCATTTCTCCCTTGCTTTCTTAATTAAGGTGTCTTCCCAATAGTACACCAAACCTACATATTGTTTTCACCCACATTAAAATCTCTACCATGTTTCTAAATAGCTTCAAAAATCAACATCTTAAGCTTAAAAGATCATTATAGACACTAAGCATAGCATCAAAGCATCTTTGCATCCCTTAGATGATCAGTTTCTTTCATGTAGAACAAGCATGTGTTTGGTGCACATGAGAGGCACATGATGATTGAACAAGGAGATTGAAAATGGTGGTTTAATTCAAATACCATGAGTTATAATATAAGTAGCTTAGGACCCAAAAGATTGTATCATTTGCCTTTAATGAGCCAGAATGCATTTGTTGGGGTATCAAACTCTAGTCTCCAAGTTTTCGCTGTTGCCGACGTATCCCCACTAATGATATACACTTATTTTTGTTGTGCTCCTTGCTTAACACTAGAAAGGGAGAGAGAGAAGAAAAAGAAACAATAGGTAGCGAGAACGGCAATTAATATTACAAACAAATATACAATAATTGGTATGTATGTGATGCTTATGATGGCCTATAGTATTTTATCTTTATATAAAAGTATGTTAGTCATGCCTAGAAACAGGATATTGTGCACATAAATCACTACCAACTAGTAGCTAGTCGCCAACGAGTTGTATGTCTAACAAATTAACACTTTTTTCCTAGTCCTAAATAAAGATTTACTTTTTCTTTTTAATTCTTTTATTTTTCAGATCAATTTGGAACATTTTACATCAGCCGATATATTGTAACGGTAGGAAATCCCATATTTCATTTTCAACACTACTTTTTCTTTATCCAAGAACTTTGCCTAACTAAGGAAAAAAGTATGGAAGATCAGGAAAGCACAAAAGGAAACCTGGAAATTAAAATGTTAGGTTCATAAGCGATGAAATGATGGTAGTCGATTGTGTTTATCAGTGAGTTGCGCGCACCTTAGTCAAAAAGAAAAATGAAATTGCAATCGCAATCTTCTTCTCATTCAGTTAGTGTCATTTTCACATAATTGCAGTCTCTACTACAAAGCAATTATTAAAACAAGCTTTATAATTATCTCTTTCTCTCTCCACCTCCCCCTCTCTTTCTCTCTCCATCTTTTTAGTTAACATGATTTGTCTTCCACCTGTTTTAAAAAATTTTGAATTATCAAGGGTATTATTATAATTATTAAAAATTCTACCATTTCTTTTTCTTTTTATCCAAACAAGCTTTATAATTATTTCTTTTCTTTTCTTTCCATTCTCTTCCTTTCACATTTCATTTCTTTTTCTTTTCTTTTCATCCCTCCCTTTCCTTCTCTTTCCCTCCATCCAAACAATGCATAAGGGACCGTTTGATGGCCTGGAAATATATTTCTGGAAATATATTTCTGGAAATGTAGGAAATGGAAAAATGGAATAGGAAAAATATTTCCAATTCCGATTTGGGTGTGTGTGTGATGACTCAGAAATATATTTCCAATTCTATATTTCTAAGTTTGATGGTACAGAAATATATTTCCAGTTTTCCAGATTTGTAAAACCAAATTCATTATCCAAATCATCAACATCATCTTCCTCCTCATCCCCTTCAACTCTAGGGCTGCCTGAAAAGGGCACATTCATCAAATCTCAATAATTATTCAGCAAATAAGGGAGAAAACAACATTGTTTTTAAATAATCCAGAATTGTTACAAGGACAGAAGGCTATTTCTTCTAGTTATGCAAGTAAACTTTCTAAACAATCTTCCGCAATTGGCTACTATTCTTACTTTTCTCAGGCAAACTGAAACACACAGGGCCTTGTATCATCCTACACGGCTACACCTCTCCATTTCCAGCAGCAAAGGGAACTGAATTTTGTCATTAACTTTGCTTACTGGACTTACGCATTTTCTTCGAGGATCGTCCTGAGTTCCATGAGCAAATATGGTATAAGAGAGCATGTAATGAAGCATGTTACCAAGCAAAATCATCAAGAGTGTCCCAATCTGCATTCCTGAGAAATTAACAACGTAGAGAAGGAAAAGAGGTCAAATGAGACTCTTTTGGTTTAGCTGTTTGAGTTGGTTTCAAGGACAAACTGAATAATAAAAAATTCCAGCAGTTCTAAGACAGATTTTACAGTTGTACAGTTGTATCATCTATGCTTTCCATAACCAAAAGACAACATAAAAAGAGGGCAGAGTTTCGATATAAAGAACAATTCAGAAAACTAGCAGCTAGGAGATGCTTCTAGCTGAATGGCTTCATCACGAAAGCGTGTTATGTTCCACTTGCGATCAATAGATTATTCTAAATTAACTTTACAACTGCCGAAGTATGAATGCGAGAAACAACCCACATCACCGATACAAAAGGAAGGAAAACAAAAAATAAAAGACCCAGTTTTGTCTGATAATCGAACCAAAACAGAAAAAAAAAACACAACAACTGAATATGATCACAAGAAAGATCAGAGACGCCAACAACAATCATGCCCTCGACCAATTAAGGGACAGAAAATTAAGCAACCGAAATCATCGTAAACACAATCCCAGAAAAACGAACCAACGACTCCATGATCACCCAACAAGAAAACTCTTATATAAATTCAATTAAAACAATATAAGTACACCTAACACTTCATCAAAAATTCACCTTCGGTTTTGCGATCTTCGTGGTATCTCTGTACAACTCTTCCAAGGTCCGATGCTTCTATCCTGCCATTCGAGACCATCGAGAACCGAGAAACGCGATTAGGTCAGCGTCTCCTCCCAATCCTCTTGGGCAAGCACCCGCATCGAATTGCAGGCAAAACGGCAAGAGATCGAACGAACGCCAAGGACAGGAGATTCAGGGGAGCAACCGAGCGGCCGAAAGCAACGGATTCTGGCATGCAAGAGCGGATAATTCTAGGGTTTTCAAGTTCGCTAACGACGTCAAGCAACAGTAGCAAAGAAGGGGGCCCTCAACGGGCGCAATTAGGGGAGATTGGAAGGGAAATTTCGGGGTCTGCAAATTCCACCGAGAAGGAGAAGAGAAAAAGGAGATTCGGGAATTCTGAAGAAAGCAAAGCGAGAAAGGGGAGACGAGATGAAGGTCCCAGAATGGGGGGTGATTCCTCTGCAATGGGGACTTTCTGCTTCTCTGTTTCTGGTTGAGAGAGAGATAGAGAGAGAGTTGAAGCCGGTGGTAATGAAGAGATGGCGTTGAGGACGGAGAGATGGCGTTGCGTGAGGACGAAGAGGGCTGCGGCTGCGAGAGGCGAGTGAGGGAAGAGGCAATACGTGCGACCGTTCCCTAACGCGGTGAGGCTGTGAGGCAGCAGCGGAAGATCAAGCGTCGAAGAGGAAGACGAGTGAACCTGCGAGGCAGCAGCGGAAGACGCAGCGTCGAAGAGGAAGACGAGCGAAGCCCGACGCGCCTGCCCTAACGGGCAAAAAATTATTTCTGGAAAAAAATCTCCGTCTCTCAGACGGAAATTTTTTTCCGGAAAAAATTTCCGGAAATCACCATCAACGGTCGATGAAATTTTTCCATGTTTGATAACATGGAAAAATTTCAAAAATTTGAAATTTATTTCTCGATGAACAGGATATTTCCTGTTCATCAAACGCCCCCTAAGAGACACCTCCATACTTTCTCTCCCCATAAATCCATAATGCATGTGCCAAGCACCGACAAAAAGCTAATCACTTAAGTAAGACAATATGGAAGTTTCTCATAATAACTTGTTTTGATGAAATGTGAGGCGTAGGAAGCATTTAGATGATGCTCTTGAATATAGTATTTGCGTAACTCAGTTTAACCAAAATATAATTTTAACAAGATGCCTTGTTTCAAAAGGACGTAAATAACTTGACCGCTCATTCCAAAGTTTCTTGTTATGACCCAGGCTTCAAAACTAACTAAAAAAAATCAAATTATCATAAAACTTGATGCCTATAAAGTGTCACTTTCTCATTATGTCATCCAAAAACGATTTTAAGTAAGTGTTTGGGTGATGCCCATGAAACCATGTGTTGGAAACAACACGATGTTTTGAGTTTTGGAAAGAAAACCTGATTTTGCATCAAAAATCAGATTTTTAAACATTTAAGTGGCTTTGAAGAAAACCATGATTTGTCAAGAAAACCAAAACTTGGTTTGATAAAAAGGTGTGAAGAACCGCAGCCCCCTCAAGTTATTCATAAACACTAGGTTTTGAATGTAACCAGCAAAACAAATAAACCAAATTTTCAAAACCATTTGTACATGTACCACCAAAAAGTAAAGAAAGATGGTGAAAAAAAGTCAAAAAGTCTATACTGGTGACATAAAAATTCAATCTCACATGATGTTCTGGCAATTTCGTACCTCCTACACAAGGCACAGCTGGTGCGGTAAAATAGGAACTGTAGAAAAAAAAGTACTTTTGAAAAAAAAACAAAAATACCCTACCATTTTGAAAATGAACGACGTAGCACCCCCACCAATACCCTCGGCTTACTCGACGGATCCTCTCCATCTCTCTATCTCTTCTCCTCTCCTGGAGGACTGTGTGCTCAGTAAGCAACACGTCCATGGCGTCCATCCGTCTGGTTTCCCGCACCACCATCCATCTTCCGGAGAAGACAGAAAGATCAAGATGGGAACTAACAGTCACAGAGGTGGCCACGCTCCCTCTGCACTACATACAGATGGGCCTCCTCTTCCCCAAACCCTCTACTGCGTTTGATGCCGTCGCTCAGGGCCTCCAGACCTCCCTCTCCCACTGCCTCCTCCATTTCCCCTTTTTGTCTGGTCGGTTAGCCACCGACGCGGAGACCACCATCTTCGTTGATTGCAACGACGCCGGAGCGCAGTTCGTCGTCGCCAAGGCTGACGGCCTGCACGCCTCCGATTTGATGAACGCCGTCCACGTCCCTCTCATTGTCAGGTCCTTCTTCCCCATGGACGGCGCCATCAACTATGATGGGTACACTCTCCCCCTTGTGGCCGTTCAGGTGATCACAAGCTAAACCTCCGTTGTCGATGTTTTGCGTGTTGTTGATTTTCTTTTCTGTTGTTGATCTTCTTGTCTGTTGATTTGATCTGGATCGAGCTCGAGATTCGTGCGAGCAAGTCCGTGCTCAGCCAGTTAAAGGTTTGAGCTTGACTCGACTCTATCCTACTTGGCTCGAGCTCGACTCAAGCTTAGGCTTGAGTTAGGTCGTGTATCTCGACTCATTTAAGTTAGTTTAAGTTGGTGCTCAGTTAAGTTAGTCGCCTAAGAACACTAAAAAAAATCCTCCATCAAAGTTCCAAATCGAAGGACGTGAAACTGAGGGATTAGCATTGATGGTCTTGAAAAACCGATCGAGGCTCGACTCATTTAAGTTAGTTTAAGTTGGTGCTCAGTTAAGTTAGTCGCCTAAGAACACTAAAAAAAATCCTCCATCAAAGTTCCAAATCGAAGGACGTGAAACTGAGGGATTAGCATTGATGGTCTTGAAAAACCGATCGAGGCTTGACTGAGGTGCTTGGCTGGTCTGCCCGGTGAAGGAGAGATTGGATAAAAGAAAAGGGAGGGGAGGTCGGCCTACTGTGATACCCGTCCGTTTTCGTTACTTTGCTACAGTCTAGCGTTTACTGATAGGGCCAGCGGTCGGCATTGACCTGAACGATGACTAATTACTCTTCCCAAAATAATGGAGGAAAGAAGAAAAATTCTTAGAAATAAAAAAAAAAAAGGTGAAAGAGCGTACTAGTTTAGTGTAGGGTACTAACACTGCTAGTTTAGTGTAGGGTTGGGGGTCAGGCCGGCCTGACCCGGCCCGGTCCAGTTGGGCCCGGGCCTGAGCCGGGGAAAACCTGGCCTGGGCCGAGCTCGGGCTGGATAGGCCAGCCCGGCCCAACCCTACTCCCAGGCTCCCCCTCCCGTAGTCCCGCTCCCCCTCCGACATTTCCTTCTTCCTCTCCCCTTCTCCTATCCTCCGTCTCCCTCTCCCTCTCCTAGCCTCCTCCTCTCCGCTCCCCCTCTCCCTCTCCCTCTCCCCCTCTGCATTTATACTGTGATACCCGTCAGTTTCCGTTGCTTTGCTATGGTCTGGCGTTTACTGATAGGGCCAGCGGTCGGCACCGACCTGAACGATGACTAATTACTCTTGGCAAAATAATGGAGGAAAGAAGAAAAATTCCTAAAAATGAAAAAAAAAAAAAGGTGAAAGAGCATACTAACACTGCTAGTTTAATGTAGGGTTGGGGGTCGGGCCGGCCTAGCCCGGCCCGATCCGATTGGGCTCGGGCCTGGGCCGGGGAAAACCTGGCCCGGGCAGAGCTCGGGCCGGATAGGCCGGCCCAGCCCAACCCAACTCCCAGGCTACCCCTCCCGTAGTCCCGCTCCCCCTCCTCCTTCCCTCTGTCTCCTTCTTCCTCTCCCCTTGCTCATGTCCTCCGTCTCCATCTCCGTCTCCCTCTCCTAGCCTCCTCCTCTCCACTCCCCCTCTCCCTTGCATCTTTCTCCTCCTCTCTGTTCGACTGTTCTCCCTTTCCCTACCGCTTCCCCTCTCCCTCTTTCTCCTCCTCTCCGTTCCCCCTCTCCCTCTTTCTCCTCCTCTCCATTCCCCCTTTCCCTACCTCTCCCACTTTCTCCCCCTTTCCTGTTCCCCCTTTCCCTACTCTTTCTCCTCCTCTCTGCTCCCCCTTTCCCTCTCCCTCTTTCTCCTCCTCTCCTCCCTTTTCCTACCTCTCCCTCTTTTCCCCTTTCCCTACCGCTCCCCCTCTCCCTCTTTCTCCTCCTCTCCGTTCCCCCTCTCCCTCTTTCCCTCTTTCTCCTCCTCTCTGCTCCCCTTTTTCCTACGGGCGCTCCCTACTGAAGTCCGGCCAGGGACAGTTCTGGCGTGGGAGGTGGCTCCTACGCTGCTCGCCGCGGTCGTCGACTTGCCAAATGGGTCGGGCCTCATTTTGGGTGGACAGGCCCGGTACCCAGCCCAGTCCAGCCCAACAATATTACGGGCCGAGCTTCAAGCCCGACGGGTCAGGGAAAACCTGGCCGGGGCAGCCCGACCTGGGCCGATACCCACCCCTAGTTTAGTGGACCATCAATATAAAGTATACAATGACAATAAGATGGAGTGTACCATTAATATATGTTTACTTCGATGCTTCAACATAACATGTGTAAATGGAACATCTTTAGTTTAGTCTTGTCTTGTCATTCTCATATCTTGAAATAAAATCTCACATACTCAAGAATATAAGATAATGATTAAATATGAGAGGATAAAGCAGGTATGAAACAATAAGTATGATTTAACGACATGAATATTGGATATGAAATAACATTATCAGAATAACAAAAAAAATAATGTATTTTTTTTACCGATAAGAGTTGTATATTGATCATAACAACTTATATATAACAACTTATATATGAGAACTAACTTGATCATTCCGCCGAAATCCCAAAATTCACCACGTGTGGGCTGTGCACAAAAGTTTAATTTACAGAACTGCCCTTGATTTTTGTTTGAATGGAGAGGCCAAATGTCTCAAGTACCACGCTCACCAGCGGGAGTCATTTAATCAAGTCGAGTTAAGTGCAACTCAAAATCTTGACTTGTTCATGAGGAGAGTTTAAGGAAAAATATGATATTGAAAAAAAATAAAAAAATAAAAAAGATAAATTTTTAAAATTTAAAAAAACTAAAAATGGAGAGAAAGTAAAATAAGTGATAAACTAATAACACAATCAAAAGCTATGTAGATGTAAAAGAAGAAAAAATGTTTGGCATTAAAAAAAACTAAAAAAAGTGAAAAAAATACCTTAGACATATTTATTTTCTTTGAAACATATTTTAAAATTTTTGGATCATGTTTATTTTATCAAGTCAACAGTTATGTGTAATTTTACTAACGGTCGGCATGTGCATTATCTGTAAAAATGGGTCGAAAGTTGAAACGTTGTTCACAATTTTCTATCTGCGGCAAAGGACAAAAGCATTCATGATTTAGTTGACAACGTTCTAGCCGTCTACTTGATGTCCATCTCCCTCTCTCACCCATAAACAATTCAATATCATAAACATCGGTATGTTAATTTATCTAATAAAAGAAAACAGAAAATTAAAAGCCCAAGTGCGCCGGTTAGATATGAAGCAATCTGCTTTTTCCGTAAGGGAGGATCGTTTTGGAAGAACTCTTACTGAGGAGCCTATTCCGCTGTTACCGGAACTGACGTAAAAGTTGAGCCACTTGAAACGCTCATTTTCATATTTCTTCAGGTTCGTGCTAACAGCGTTCATGCTTACTCCACGAGCACTGGTTTTGTTCAAATCATAGTTATAGCATTGCCTGCATTCTGAGTCCTTCAGACAAGATTGCATAGGCTGTGACTTGTCAGAATAATTTTTGATATTTCTACGTGGAGCTGAAATGGGAATAATATGGTTCCTCCAGTCGACATGAATTGATTTTTTACAATATAAGTTGCATAAATCAAATGAATTGAAGTTCTAGATTGGCTTTCAGTTGGGAAAGAGATGTTGAAGGTGTGGATTTGGCCATATAAAAATGGAGTGAAAATTTTAAGAATGAATCGGAATTTTGAGTTCCATGCATCTAATGAAATGCATCCATTTCAGGTGACGGAGTTGGAGGACGGTGTCTTCATAGGCTGCTCCCTTAACCACGCCATGGCCGACGGCGAGTCCTTCTGGCACTTCTTCAACTCCTGGTCCGAGCTCAATGCCGGCCGTGAAACCATATCGCGACCGCCATTGATAGAGCGAGCCCAGATCCACAAGGAGCTGGGCCAAGTCCGCTTCCCACTGTCTGAACACCGCATCGAGAGGTTCAAACTACCAGCACTCCGAGAAAGAATCTTCTGCTTCAGTGCCCAATCCATAGCCCGGATCAAGGCCAAGGCCAACGAGCGCTCGAAGCTGCAGAGGGGTGAGATCTCGTCGTTGCAGGCACTTGTTGGGCTCATGTGGCGGACCATAACACGGGCCCGGAAGCTCCAGGCTGACCAGACCACTGCCTGCAAGTTGGCAGCCGGGCTTCGAAAGAGGGTGGACCCAACTTTGCCCAGGGAGTACTTCGGCAGTTGCATGCTGCCCTTCTTGACGGAGGCCAAGGTGGGTGAGCTGCTCGGGCAGGACCTCGGTTGGGCAGCCCAGTCGCTGCACGAGACCGTGTTGCGGGAAACAACCAACATGGGTCGGCAGCGGCTGATGAACATACAATTGTATGGTGCGAATGGATTTGAGTCGAGCAATGTTAGGGTGGCCAACTCCCAATGGTTCGAGATGTATGGAAGCGACTTTGGGTGGGGGAAAGGGTTGGCGGTGCTCAGCGGGAGTGCCAATAAGTTTGATGGTGACATTTCAGTCTTGCCCGGAAAAGGTGAGGGTGGGAGCATGGATCTGGAAGTCTGCCTTCTCCCTCATGTTATGGCTGCCCTGGAGTTGGACGAAGAATTATTGGATGTGCTCCTTCATTCTTAATGAGATTACTGTACGCCTGCGGGATTCGGGTTCGCGTTATATTATTACAAGTATCTGCAGACTTTGATATCTGAGCCAGAGAGAATTTCTCTTTGAACTCTTTTTCTCCTCCCAAAACATCATAAATAATTAAATTTGATATCTATATATACTTTACCATAATCTAAGTCATCAAGGTTATTATTGTATGCCATAGCCTGTCTCGCCCTACCTCGCTCCACTACGCCATTTTTGGTGTATCGTCAGTGGGCAGAGTGCTGAGCATTTGCTTCTTCTTCTCCCATCAAGCCGTTGGAATACAAAGGAAATTGCCTTGATCAAACCTTCAGTCTCGAGATTCTATTGGCAACAATTACGTCCGTTGGCAGTGCCATATATGCCAAAAATTTTGTGCGGTTATATGTGGAAGATGAACGGTTTGGTAGATTTTCGTTTGTGAATAATATTGACAATTGGTGGCCTGTTTCATTGGCACCAAAACTCCTCGGGAGCATCTGTGAAGATCGGCAAATCAACCTTTGACCTTGTTGAAGCACTCCTTCTACTGGAGCATCCACAACAAGTTTTTTTTTTTTTTTTTGCATAAAGCATTTGCTAGTTTCTCCCTTTCACAGTTCATTAGATTCAGTAATATTCTCATTAGGGTTCTTCTTCATCATTTTGTGCAAAACTTTTTGTGGTCATTAAAATGCTGGTAAGCATATGACCTTGTCCTAACACAACAATTAATTTCACATTTAGCAACATTGGAGAACACAATTAGATATTCTGCAATGTGGCCTGAACGTTGCATGTGCGTTACCAAACATTATGTGGCTGATTTTTTTACTGATGATTCATTTTGTAACATGCAATCCAACGTTAGAGATTACATGAATCCACGTCTCAGAAGCCCAGGTGGTGGTCTTCAGTAACACGCTCACTGCATCACGAAATTTATTATTTAAAAAAAACCCAATATCAATACCAATTATTCATAATACATTAAAATATACAAAACAACAGTAATTAATGTATCAAGTATTGAGGTAGTTGAAATTAACAAGGAGAAATAAAGACAAGTGTGAAAATTTAGATAGACAAAGATGATATTTAGTTTTCCTACTTGTATAAGAAGCATAATGTCTCATTTCTTAAAAAACCAACAAACAAACTCGTGTCCAACTACATTACCGTACGAAACAATTAAAAGCAAACGAAATCCTCCAAACATTGTCGAATTACATTTCATGTCAATAACTAGAAAATACACCTTAAATTCATCTCAAGGTTACAATTACGTGACTCACAGCTCTATTCAATACAGAAAGTGCAACTTTACCCCTTGAACCCATTGTAACATAACCAGATCCTCGACTTTTACCAGTCTCATCATTTCGAGAACCTACAATAATAAGCAAATATTATAGAACATTTCTAAATACTAAAAACTGGAAGTGCATGAAGTCGTGTCAAGCTTCATTCCCCATCAAAGTTCATGTTTTCTCTATTTCAGTAGACCAAATATGCCAAATTGTTTAAAATGTAATTCAAACATCAAGTCGTAACAAAATTAGCAACATCTTGAAACAAAAGCTTTGCCATTCAACATAGATTAGTAGTTCTTTCATAACACAATGACCAGCTCTGATTTGTATTGTGAACAAAAATTTCTGCCATTCAAGACCCACAACTAATTAATTAATAAAGCAACTAGAAAATAGTATACAAAATTTCATAGAGCTGCACACTAAAGAGTTTCTTTAACACATTCAATTTTACAAGTTTGAGAATATAATTTTAACATAGTCTAATTTTGTAGATCAAATAATGTTCTTTGAACAATCAAGAAATCACCTGCCCTTATTATGTCAAAACGTTGATGAATTTGAAAACCAAGATCACCCAAAGCAATAAAGACATTCTAGTGATAACCCAAGGCCTGAGAAATGACGAACGTTTTTTAGGACAAAAACAGACTGGGTTAAAACGTAGCCTCATTTCCAATAGAACATGAAAAGAAAAAAAAACACTTAGAAACAATTATAATATGTACCTGTCCAATTCCTTATGCTCTGCCTTGAGTTGCTGCAAGGAATGATATGTAGCAGCTAAAGGGGAGAATCCAAAAGAGTAAAAGTGTGGTGGGGGAACATAACCATTCATAAATAAGAGAGAACTGGCAAGAAGCATCACAATAATCCATGTCCTATAAAAGTAAAACAGAGAATAATGATGAAAATTAGAACTAAGATCATTAAGATGCAAAATGCAAAATTCCTTTTTATCTAACCTTCTATTACTCCATGGGAATAGTTGTCTTGCCATCAACATACACCTCTGACCACATCCAAATTGTCCCAAAATAGCTAACGCATCCATAAGTTAGAAAATTCAAGATGGGCACTACTATAGAGATTGTTCATCTTACTCACATAAAAAATATGAGATTCTGAGAGTAAGCCTAACCTGCTTGACTAGCTGAAACCCATCCACTAGATAAAAAGAAATAAAGGCTATAAGAAAACCTCATTTAAAGGCAAAAAAATATGTTCCATGAAGATTTCCTTGAAACATTCATTAGGATAGAGGGAATGTTCCGCAAATGACACATTCATCTGAGAGAAAAATACTCACTTCAGCGTAGAGTGTGGAGGAGGGTTTCAGTGGCAGCATAACTATAAGGCAGCAGGCTGATGTCATATGTACAGAAAACACAAAATCTATGTAACATCCCCTCTTTGTAGAGGTCACCACATCCATATGTTTATATATGAGCTACAACCAAAATTAAAATCCTACAGACATTTATCAAAACAAGAGACTTAGAAATGCACAACCAAAAATGGCCTAAATGGGTAACTACCAACCACAAGTGATTCTCTATTGGACCAAATTTAAGCACAAATAAAGAGGTTTTACCAAGCATATATAAAATGGGGTTGGTAAAATTATAGCCAATTCATGTATTGAAATCATAATGTTTGGCGAGTGGGGCAGGTCGGGCTGGATTGGGGTCTAGACTCGGACCCGAATCCCACCCGCGTGAAGAGGATGCCGGCTCTCCCTTCATCTCTCTCACTGGTTTGTGCACGATGTAGAGAAGCAAGAGATGGAGGATAGTGCAACGGCGGCGGAGGTGAAGGGCAGCGATGGTGCTGAGTTGAGCCCTCTCGATCTCTCTCTGTTACTTCTGTCTTCTCCTTCTTCCAAACCCTATATCGCACAGATGTCCCTCTCACTCTCCCTCTCTTTGTTCTCTGCCTGTCTCCCGCTTTGTCTCGACTCTTTCACCCTTTTTATTTTCACCTCCCACTTTCTTTCTCTCTCTTGTCTCCCTAGGGTTCTCCTGGTCTCGTAGTCGTCTGCCCCCATTTCTCTCTCTTCTCTACAAGGACAAAAGACCGACACCCCCTCGTCTTTAGTGATTGAAGAACATTGTTGTTTGATACTGATCCATGGAGCAGCTGATGGTGATCAGATGGTCGATCATTGTTGTTGTTGCCCTGCCCATGCCACTTATTCCATAGCAGATGGTCGATCGTTCATGGAGTTTGCAAAGCCACCACCGTCTACCTCCCTTTTCATTGTTTGGCATCATACATCTTGTAGTCCATTTCTCTCCATTCACTTCCTCTTTTTTTTCCTTCCGTTCTTGCTCTCCATTCATTTTCTCTTCCGCTTTTAATTTCTTCCACCTATCTTTTCAACTTGTTTGTTGCCAACCCCCATTTCTTGTTGAAGCGCTGGCGGAGCATAACAATATGCCATGCGCCAGTGATTAGGTGAAGAACCACCAACAGTGACGGCCTTCCTTCTGCAAAAGTTTGTTTTGTCTGCTGGTAACTGGGAAGAAAGTATGAGGCATTGACAGAGACATCAATTTAAACATATCAACATGGTACATCGTCTTTTTCTAACTAAAAGACTATTAGAGGGAGGACATCACCTTTTTCTTACTAAAAGACTATTAGAGGGAGGCGTAGGATTAGTTTCAAACCATACCCCCCAAAAACATTCAGAGAATTTTCTCTTACAAAAGCAAAGTTCGGTACGCCGCCCCATGTATGTAACGTGCATACACCGAATGTAGACCCTACTACTATTATGAACATTTACTTTTATACTCAAACATTGCATATGCATGTGAAATGACGAATAAGTATGAGACAATGTTTATGAAATAACAAAAGATTTATGAGATAATGAATAGAGAGATGTATGAGATAACGTCAAACATAAGTATGAGATAATGTTTATGAGATAACAATAAATTTATTATGAGATAGTGAGATAATGGATGGATGCATGAAATAACACTGAACATAAGTATAAGATAATAAAATATTTGAGAGATTATAAGATAACACTAAACTTAAATATGTGATAATGTTTATGAGATAATGAGATAACACAATAACAGGGACAAAAAAACGAAAATGTCTTTTTACTGCTTAAAAAGGTATATTGGTCATAACGATATGTATACACGGACTAACAAATTTTATTTTTATCGAATCTCATTGTGGTTTCTGTTTTTATCCCTACACAAAGTTTTGATTTGTATTAATTATGGTTTTTTTGTCATATGCACTTGAAATTAGGAAGTGGTGTATATAACTAACTTCACAAATTTTCAGCACAAGATTGAGTTCTTCTCAACAGGTGGTGTATGCAACAAATATGCATAGAAAAAGAAAGGGGTATTTTAATAAATAAATACTTTTAAACTTTTCAATTTTTCATATTCCCTTCTAAAAGGGCTCCCTTTTTACTTAGTCATCAAAACTAGTTTTGGAAAAATTAATATTTCAAATGAAATCTCACCGAGTATGTTCTATTATAAGTATGGGAAACTCCAGGAGATGAAGAGAACTGTGTAGACGTCGCGAATATGTACGCGGCACCCACCAGAAAGCTCTCCCTCTTTTCCCCTTCATTTGCCAACAATGGCAGGCACCAGAGGAAGAAGAGGTTGCAGAAAAACAACGGCACCTGCCGGGGATTGGTTGCGGAGTAGAAGAATGAATTTCAATAAGCTACCCAATTCAATATACCTGAATTGGGTAGCTGATTCATTTGATTATGAGATTGATTTTAATAACATTGCTTTAGGCTATGTGATTTGGAGGTTTATGTGAAAGCTGCATTTAAGTAGACACCATTGTACAATTTTCTAGCATAAACATTTCTCAAGCAGCTAAAATAAGCAATTAAACAACTTGAAATTGCTCTTTCATAGCAGTGAAGACATACTTCTAATCTCTTCACCAACCAAACTTTCAACATCAACACACGCCTGGCGAACAAGTGGTCTAACTACAATGAGACAACAACAACAAAAATAACAAGAAAACATATGTGAATAAATTGATGAAAATATTCTAATATTAAGACAAATAATCTGTGGAGAGAGTATTGTGTTCTTTGCTCAAATGTTGATCAATTTTCTCAATTATTTTCTTTGATTTTTAGTTTTAACTCGACTTTCAATCAATTGACTTCAAAACCCTTCAAAACCCTCAATTTTTGAAGCCTTAAAACTCATATTTTCTCATTCAAAATCATGAAACATTACAAGAATTCGTGAAGAACTCATGCCTATGGAAACCAGGCGAAAATCAGTTCAAATTTGATCAAATAACTAACTTAGAATCAGCAGAAAATATATGCTTCTTTAATATATAAATAGGTTCTATTAATCATGAGTACTTAAAAATCAGCTGCCCAGCTCTACATTCATATATCCACATCTAAAAACATGATTCTCTAGTAGTCCAAATATTTGTTTAGCTTCACTAAGGATGACACCTGAAAAGTATTCATGTTTTAAGCAAAGTTAAATTTTATGTCCAATATTGTTAAATGTGATGAGGCGAAGCAAAGCTTTAAACCCGTGAAGTGAGGAGAAGCACATTGATGCGTAGTGAACCAAAGCATCAGTCAAACTTGGAAACTACTCTTAAAATAACAATGATATAAGATATAACAATTTTAGCTCATGTTAGTCGTTGTTCAAAGCCTGTGGCAAATCACTGGTTTCATGGCTAATTTAATGCTGCCATGTGTTGTAGCTTATTTATTCATTTGTTTGTTACTATTTGTAATTATTATGATTATTTATGTTTCTAGAGTTTTCTTTTTCAATTTTGCATTTTCATGATAATATATATATATATATATATATATATATATATATATATATATATATATATATATATATATATATATATATATATATATATATNACTCTTAAGTGATTGACAGAAAAACCTCAAATTTTGAAGCCTTGAAACTCATATTTTCTCATCCAAAAACATGAAAAACTGCTACAATTCATGAAGAACATGTGTATTGAAACTGGCCAAAATCAGTTCAAATTTGATCAAATGTTAATTAACTTAGAATCAACAGAAAATATATGTTTCATAGATATAAAAATAGGTTCCGATGACCATATGTACTTAAAAATCAATTGTTCAGCTCTACATTCGCACATCCAGATCTAAAAATACAAGTCTCTATTGGTCTAAATATTTGTTTATCTTCACAAAGGAAGACACCTGAAAAGTATTCATGTTTTAAGCAAAGGTTAATGTTCTTTCCGATGCTATTAAATTTGATGATGTGAAGCAAAGCATTAAGTCCCTAAAGCGAGGCGAAGACTGAAAAGCATAGACAAGTGTAAGCATCATGACCAAAACTGCAAAGTATATAATATGCATAAAAATATTTTCAACATTAAAAACAATTGCAAAAATTACAAGTATATAAAATAAAAATACATGTAAAAAACATGTTTCTCATAGCTTATGGCAAATCACTTTGATTCCATGGCATATTTAATGGGGGCAATGTGTGAGATGTTTATCATTTATTCGTTTATTACTACTTATACTTATTACGATTATTTATGTTTCCAGAGTTTTTTTTTTAATTTTGCATTTTGATGATATATATATATATATATATATATTAATTTTTGCCAATTCACACCTGATTCTCATTAAGTTATTCCAATTCAATTTACCTGAATTGGGCAGTTGATTTATTTGATTATAAAATTGATTTTAATAACACTGTTGCAGACTATGTGCTTTGGAAGTTCATGTAGTACCTGCATTTAAATGGACACCTTTGTATAACTTTATGATATAAACAGTAACATAAACATTTCTGCAAACAGCCAGAATAAGTAATTAAAAAACTTAAAATTAATCCTTCCTTGCAGTGATCAAAATTGTGATATCAACATCTTCTACATGAAGCCTAGAATCTTTCTATATATCCCAAGCATCCCATCCAAGACTCAAATTTCACATTGAAAATTACAACTAGCTATAGCAGGAACGATTGTTCTCGAGCAAAGTTCATAAGTTTCAATGGTGAAAAGCGAGGGAGAAAGAGCTAGAGCGCAAGGGCGAGAGAGGCAGCGATCACTTAAGAGAGAGAGAGAGAGAGGGCGTTGGAAAAAGAGAAAAGGACTGGGTGTTCATCGGCAGTCCAAGAGATTACTGAAAGAGAGAGTGGTTTTCAATATGCGACCTAAGGCATGCGCCTCACTAAGCAATGACGAGTGACCCAGATCAGATGCCTTGAGGCGTTCTTCATGGTGATGTGCAGCAAGGCCCATGCTGAAACAATCATGGAGCAAATGAGAGAGAGAGAGGTTTCAAGGACCTGAATAAAGGAAGAACGTCAAAGTCCGACCCTGACAAGAATGGCTCAGATACTGAAGATGTCCTTGAGCTTCTGACAGCAATTGTATCCACTAGGCAAAAGCCTCCACCAACTCCACCTGCAACTTTTCACTTTCGCTCCCATGTTCTATCCCCTCGTCGTGGAATCCAGGATTCTAGCTGCCGCCAAAAAGCTGAAGTCATAATTCAAATGAATTCGAGTGCCTTTTCTTCTGGCATATATCTTTAGAAGGTCACTTGAATTTGTTCATGAAAATGTAAGGGCCACATTCTGAAAGATTTTTTACTAGTATACGTTATTCTTGGACTTTTGTACTGGATAATTAATATTCAAGAAGAAAATATGTGTATGTTTTGCAGCATAAATATGAAACTCAAGGCCATTTTGTTTTTTTTTCTCAGCTTAATGGTTGCACAATATATAAAAAATTCAAATTCATGCTCTTAGAACAAGCATTAATTAATTTTTGTTTCACAGATGTTATAATCTAAAGCTTCTGTCCTTTGTTATCCAATGTATCAAGAGACATGCTTTTCTACTTTTATTATTTTATATATAGCTTCCGAATTTGAGTCATTTTCTGTCATAATGCAGAGCACTATATCTCTCATTTTTTGTCTATGATACCTAAGTTTTCAACAATGGGGATAAGAAGGGGACTTCAAGTAAGCTGGGCACCTGGCCAGGCCGCAGCGCATAAGAGCAGTCTGGGCCCGGTCTGACTGTCTGGAACCCGAGCCTGGGCCCAGCCCCATTCCGCCCAATTAACATTGAAATAATATTTTAAATATAAAATAATATATATATATATATATATGTTTAATAATTATCATTATATTTATAAAATAATATTAAATATAAGTTATTGAGCCTAATCGGACTACCTTCGATAACTTATCGGGCAGGCTCGTGGACGCACAATATCTCTCACAGCTTTCAACCAACTCTATCCTCTCAAACAAAGCTCATGCTTAAGTTTATAAAACTTATATACGAATTCTCAAACTTTAAAATCTCCAGTTCGTAGTGCTAAATGTTATGCGGCATCCAATGTCAACAATAATAGTAAAAATCACCACAAATTATGTTGGCATTATGTCTTGATAGCCATATATAACCAACGAGGGAAAGTGTGGCATATTTGGCAAACCAATCCTTTCCATAATAATATTGAAACCTAAAATTGTCATTCTTGTTACCGATGCGTCGAAACATGAGCCTTTTTACTTATATGTATAATGTTGCGTGAAATGTTATTTTCTTGTATCTTTGCTGCTCACATATAATTCTTCTTTAAATTTGATTGTTGAAGGACGAATTGCTACCGAGCTTGCCAACAGTGATTTCAAGGCCTGTCAACCACAGGCTTGCGAGTATACGGAAGTTGATGAAAGCATTTCTTTCACATGTTTTTCTTAAAACTTTTATGTCATATGATATGTGGTTCGTGGCTTCTTCTTAATATGCTTTTCCTGTTTTATGATTCTAGTTGTAACCGATATGTGTTTATTCTTTTGTGATTCTAGTTGTGTACTTTTTTGCTATTAGATTTGAGTTTAAATTTTGCTTTTCACTGTGAGGCTTTAAGCTGTCATATGCCGTATGTTTTTCACTTTCTTAGTTATTACATTTTCTTATGTAAAGACTTTTAGTAAACAGCTACGATCTTATTAAATTGGTATTGTCTTGTATTTGTTGCTAAAAGTTTATTTAGTCCATGTGTGTTAGGTTGGAAATGTTGTTGCGTTGGGATGACAATTCAATTTTTAGCAGCATCCAGATTTGCAGCAAAAACTTGATGCTTTTTATAGCCGTTTGTAGCCCACAAGAATAAACAGTTTCAAGGATAACTATTCATCTCATCTTTGTTAGAGATGTAAATAAATCTAATTTCGATCGGATATTCAACCATACTGTTTTGAAAAAATTGGATATAAAAAAAAATAATATGCGATTAAGAAATTGAATCGGATTCAGATGGAAAGATGGAAGCATTGGCAATACATGCATGTAAAAGGATACTATCAATATCCATCCTGATGAGCAGTAGTCGTCTACTTTTTTGTTGGGTCCCAATGCTTCAGTTCAAAAGGAGGACTAAGCATTTTAAGATATGATTTGACAGATGATTACATCTCTTCTTTTGGTTTTTTTCCTGATCATTAAAAAAAATTAGAGCTTTGGAGCTCTTAGTTTAATACAAAAGTTGACTATATGTTCAGGTTAAAAGATTAGGTAATGTTAGTTCCATTTTCCATAAGAAACAGCACAAAATATGGACTGCTGACACATTCATCTTGCCTTAATCCTTTTCAAACCGCCATTATTTTTCATCTGTGACAGTGACACCCTTGAAAAGAGAAGAAAAACAGAAGATAATTAAGCCGCATAGCAGTAATGTCATAAAGGATTTGTTAATCCTAATAACGCAAACAGAGGTTAATTCATCAGTAAATAACTTAGGTATGAATTTGGAGAACCCAAAAAAACTCACTTTTTTATGTGACATGGGAGATTCTTAGAAAGAGTGAGAGAGACCTGTCGATGAAAAAAGCTTTGTCATCTCACACAATGAAAGCATATGAAAGGTTCGTAATTTTTTTTACTGTAATTTTTTCTATGAAAGCTATTCTTATAGTATGAAAAGGACTGGAAAACTATAGATTTTCTACTGATGACCTAATCTTTTGGGCAAGATGCTCAAGCACAGATGCAGCACAAATGAAGTCCTGCATCCATTTTGAACCTACAGACCTTCGAGTCATTATTTGAAGAAGAAACGAAGATTTCAGTGGTCGAGGTCCATCTGTTTCCACAATCCGGTAACAAAAGATACAGTTGAAACTGCCACCATAGCCATGCAATCAATGAACAGACTAAAGAAAGAAACTTCAGACTCCAAACAGCGAAAGAGATTTGCAAAAGGAAGATCATGGCATACCCTTGCATGAATGAACTTCTCAACCCGGCCGTTCGGGAAATGGCCGAGCAGCCTTGGCCCCTGCCCATGCTTCGACATGGATTCGAAGGTTCCGATCTCGTCCTCACGATCGAAGAAGACATCGACGCCTTCGTCGTACCTCTCTGTGTACCACCTCCAAAGACACTGGAACACCTCGTTGGTCATGGCACCCTTGAGCTGAACCACCTGCAACTTCTTATCCTCAAGCACATGTTCCCACTGACATGCCAACGTGTGCAGTATCTGGTGCACTTCCTTAGGAAGGTGGACCACTGAGATGTCTCTCTTTCTTTCTCAATGGCCACCATACTCAAGACAAAAATTCACTCAAGAGAACTTTCCAACAAACATATGAAAAGGACAAGATTTTTCTATAAATCTGAAAAGATTTTGAGTGCTTGTAACCATCTTTTGGTTGGTTACTTGGACAAGAGAAAGATAAAGGTAGATGAGAATTCCCAGTTGGCAAGAATGCTAATATCACAAGAAATGTACAGTGTCCACTCGAGAAAGACAAGAACAAAGGCAGAAAAAAAAAATCCAGTGCTGACTGCTGAGAATTCTTGGATGACAATTGTTGCCGAGGGACGAGAAATAATCGTAGTTAAAAAGGGCTTAAAATTTAGAACAAAATGCGTTCCCACCAATTCGAGGTGAAGCCCAAGAACTCCCACAAAATCAGAAGAAAACGAAAAGCCAAACGTAACGAACTCTAAAAACCCCAAAATTCATGAAAACGGAGAATCCAAACGAACACAAACTCTCATTTTTAAGTGATATCTCTAGATAAACTAAAAACGGAAAACAGGAAAACAGTAAACGCCAATTGAGTTGAAGCACCGGTAATCTCTAAAAATTGTAACTAGATCTCTCGAGAAATAAAACCCCACAGAAATGGAGGAAAAAGAGAAGGCCTAGAAACAAAGAAAGCACAACCCAAATTCAAAGAGGGAAAAAAGGAAAAAGATACGACTGCTGGAACCCCTCCCGAAGAACTTCACGAACTCCCTATTTATAGCGAACAACTCTCTAGCCAAAATCGGCATCAATTCCACCTCTAATTTTGTTAAGGGAGAAAATATCTCCACCTTCCTTCTCTTCTTTTGGTTTTTTCTGTGGTTTCCTTCTCTTCTTTTGGTTTTTTCTGTAGTTTATTGAAGGAAGGTGGAGATATTTTCTCCGTTAACAAAATTAGAGGTGGAATTGATGCCGATTTTGGCAAGAGAGTTGTTCGCTATAAATAGGGAGTTCGTGAAGTTCTTTGGGAGGGGTTCCAGCAGTCGTATCTTTTTCCTTTTTTCCCTCTTTGAATTTGGGTTGTGCTTCCAGGCCCTCTCTTTTTCCTCCATTTCTGTGGGGTTTTATTTCTCGAGAGATCTAGTTACAATTTTTAGAGATTACCGGTGCTTCAACTCAATTGGCGTTTACTGTTTTCCTGTTTTCCGTTTTTAGTTTATCTAGAGATATCACTTAAAAATGAGAGTTTGTGTTCGTTTGGATTCTCCGTTTTCATGAATTTTGGGGTTTTTAGAGTTCGTTACGTTTGGCTTTTCGTTTTCTTCTGATTTTGTGGGAGTTCTTGGGCTTCACCTCGAATTGGTGGGAACGCATTTTGTTCTAAATTTTAAGCCCTTTTTAACTACGATTATTTCTCGTCCCTCGGCAACAATTGTCATCCAAGAATTCTCAGCAGTCAGCACTGGATTTTTTTTTTCTGCCTTTGTTCTTGTCTTTCTCGAGTGGACACTGTACATTTCTTGTGATATTAGCATTCTTGCCAACTGGGAATTCTCATCTACCTTTATCTTTCTCTTGTCCAAGTAACCAACCAAAAGATGGTTACAAGCACTCAAAATCTTTTCAGATTTATAGAAAAATCTTGTCCTTTTCATATGTTTGTTGGAAAGTTCTCTTGAGTGAATTTTTGTCTTGAGTATGGTGGCCATTGAGAAAGAAAGAGAGACATCTCAGTGGTCCACCTTCCTAAGGAAGTGCACCAGATACTGCACACGTTGGCATGTCAGTGGGAACATGTGCTTGAGGATAAGAAGTTGCAGGTGGTTCAGCTCAAGGGTGCCATGACCAACGAGGTGTTCCAGTGTCTTTGGAGGTGGTACACAGAGAGGTACGACGAAGGCGTCGATGTCTTCTTCGATCGTGAGGACGAGATCGGAACCTTCGAATCCATGTCGAAGCATGGGCAGGGGCCAAGGCTGCTCGGCCATTTCCCGAACGGCCGGGTTGAGAAGTTCATTCATGCAAGGGTATGCCATGATCTTCCTTTTGCAAATCTCTTTCGCTGTTTGGAGTCTGAAGTTTCTTTCTTTAGTCTGTTCATTGATTGCATGGCTATGGTGGCAGTTTCAACCAATGTTATCACTGCCGTATCGTATCGTGTATCGGTCGGGCTGATCTATACGCCGTATCGTAACGTATCGTAAATGTATCGTAACGTATCGTAAAATTAATTTTTAATTTGTAAAAAAGATTAAAAATAGAAAAAAAAATCTAAAAAAACTAGTAAAAAACAGAAAATTCAAGAAAAATGTATTTAAAGGAACATTCATCATTCATGTATATGAAGTATGAACTATTAAGGATAACACATTCCAAAATAAGAAATCAAACATTCAAAAATCAAAATAACATACTAAGCAGCTTAATAGTATTCAATTACATCACAATTCATAAGTTCAGAAGTCAAAACTCAAAACATATTGACATAGTTTTGAAAAACCCTCTTTGTGCAAGCTTCCCTCCGTCCCGAGACTTCCCACAACGAGAAATAAAGCTTCTTCACTGGCAAATCTTGATGCAAATGGAGAAAATCTCCCACTTTCACGTCTCTTGCAATGTTTAGAAACAAGAAAAGAGAGAGAGAGGAGCGTATGTTTTAAAAGAAGACGCAAACGGGGGTGTATCGCACGTATCGTGCGATACAGCCCCCGTATCGTGCGATACGGCCCCCGTATCGCACGTATCGTGCGATACGTGTGCGATACGCACGCGTATCGCAAATTATACCTGTATCGTATAGGTCTTCTTGACCTATACGATACGTATCGTACGATACGCGTCCGTATCGTACGATACGGATAACACTGGTTTCAATTGTATCTTTTGTTACCGGATTGTGGAAACAGATGGACCTTGGACCTCGACCACTGAAATCTTCGTTTCTTCTTCAAATAATGACTCGAAGGTCTGTAGGTTCAAAATGGATGCAGGACTCACACAGATGAAAAATAATGGCCGTCAAAAAAGGAAAAAGGCAGGATGAATTAGTCAACTTTTGTTCAGCAAAAAACCAAAACAAGAAACCAAAACAAGAATTGTAATCCTACCTTAAAATGCTTACTTCTCCGTTTAAATCATCCCCGCCCAAATCTCTCCTACAAATACGTCTTCTGCTTCGCATTCCTCTCGCCGCCATCCTGCAGAAACAGACGGGGAGATCAAAGGATGAAGGGGACGAAGCGCCTCTACAGTCTCGTAGTTCTTGCCTTAAGAAGAATGAGGAAGGGCGTAAGAAGAAGTCCCACCAAGCCTATTTTAAAAGCCGTGAAGAAGAAACTCAAGCACCTCCCCTGTATCAACTCACGGGACCCTGCGGAGCCCATCGCCACCATCAGGCCATCAGTCCACCTCTCACCCGAGTGCTCCAATTCCCTGGATGCAATCGATCTCATCGGCAACGGCGAGACGGTCGTAATGTGGAGCAACTACCCGTCGGAGGATGACGAGAACGACGGGGAGCAGGTGGACGAGAAGGCGGAGGAGTTTATCGCTAGGTTCTACGAGCGGCTGAGAGCAGAAGGGCGCATGGCACTGTTGGAAAACTAGGAGATCGCAAACACTGTAAATAGTCATCACCTCGCTGACTCTCTTGAAAGAGTCGACAACACTCAAGAAGCTGTGAGAAAGACGGTGCTTAAATGTAAGGATTAAGGGTAAAAAAATAATAAATGTATATATATATAGAATTCGGTGGATTCATCTACCATCAACTGTGCTGGCCTTTGTGTCTTGCACATGGTGAGTGTTCTGAGCAGAGTTTAGTGAGTTAGTGTCCGCACTTCCTGAGATGGAGTGTGAGAGTTTAAGTGTAAGGACGTTGGGTACTTGAGTGATAGCTCACTAAGTTTGAAGTGAGTTCTTGTAATTCACTTTTATAAGTTCCCAAATAATGTAAGTATGTTAATGTATGGTTTATCAGCCTTCTGAAGGCATTCTTGACCCCCAACTCTTTGTTGACGATAACGGCAGCTTTCTTCAGGTTAGGTGGAACCCTTCTCAATCTAAAGTTCACTAACTTTCCCTTTGGGAGCATAAATTTTACATTCTTCAATTTTTCGGCCCTTCATCTTCTCATTCACGATGGCCAAGAAATAGTGAATACTGAACTAATTTCTGGAGGTCAAGACGAACAGGGCACCCTCCACAATGTTCGACGCCATTAAAGAAGCAAAATAAAATTAAAATCTCAAGTGCCCAATCTTTAGTACTTGATTATTGAAGATGAAAACTTTCTGGATCTGCAACCCAAGGTGAGAAAAAGCGCAGAAAACAGTTACATACCTGCACTGTCATATGGTTGATTTCTCATTTAGACGAACATCACCATCGCAGCAGGCCATTCCAACACTAAACAAGTTATTCTGAAATTAATTGATATCAGATTGTGTCAAATTACTTCAATTGGCCACAAGCTTACAACAACAGATAAAGAGACATAAAGAGACACGTCAGTTGATAAATATATGGAGGGAATCATCTGGGGGGGGCGATTGACGCTTCATGCGTACCACCCGCAGCCTCAAATGCTTCATCTAAGCCTTCTCTGCCAAGCCCTTCAGCTGATTCGACTCTCGATCATTACTGTGGGTGTAGAGTACTCTCCCAATGGTATTCGCCGTCGGGGTTTCCTTGGCCTTTCCTTCTACGGGTTACTTCTCGTTGACGTTTCACTGGCCTCCGTCATGCGATCGGATGGATGCTTTCTTGCAAAACCAGAAAGAATGATATGGGGGCGAAAGAGAGCGCGCGGGAGAGAGAGGTGGGATCATCTTGTAACCGCACGTCATCTTCCACACGCTGGCAGCAAAGGCACGAGCGAAGAGGAAGAACGAGGGTCGGACGCTATTTGAGCGAAGAGGAAGAACAAGGGTCGGACGCCGTTTGAGCGAAGAGTAAGAACTCGGCTGAAACCCCTAGCGGAGAAAGTTCGACAGAAGAGAGAGAAATCGTGCGGACAAAATGAGAAAGAGAAACGGTCGGGCTCAATTTATACCCAAAAACGGGAAATTACGAAAACAGTCCATATTCTTCGTCTGCTTTCAAAACGTTTGTCCAATTTATTGAAAATTAAATACGCGGCACTTCTGCTGAAAACGTTTTCAAAAAGAGGCTTGCGAAAGTTAATTTCAGCAAAAACCGAAAACTTTATACGAAATTGCGCGGTAATGCCCTCAAATTTATTATAAATTTCTGAAAGAAGATTTCAGGAAAACTTTTGCAATTTATGCGGACAACCAAGGTTTTATGTACAATTACGTACAGGTACCCTTAGGCTTATTAAATTTCTGAGAAAGGATTCTAAAAATACATTTGAAAAGTAAAGGGAAATTTATGTTCTAAGTTTAAGTTTAAATTTGAGATTTTTTTGCATGCTTTAGAATATTATTGAATATCTCTTGATACGATATATTTTACGTTGTTCTTCCTTTATTGTTCTTTACTTATTATGAATTAATTTAGAATGATTTCAAGAGTGGAAGCCTTAGAACTGGGCAAGACCGAAAGACTAAATGGTTAACAACATGTATGTATGTTTATGCAATGTCATTATTTAGTGTGTGCATGTGTGCATGACCCAATGATGATATAAATCTTGTGTTTTTTACACTAACTAAAATTTTATTTGGATATGGATATTATGTTGAAACACGTCTTTGATGGATCTACATTGGCATGATCTGAATCTAAATAATCGTTTGAATTTTTGCTTTGGATTGAATCATTACTTAGATCCATATTTATATTCAGTTGAGATCATGACCTATTCAGATCTCAATTGGTTTGGGTATTGGTTAAAAATCAATATCATGTTTATGTTGGTTCAAATATATGTTATTATACTTGCTTTATGGATATTTATGGCCATTTTGGGTCCATGCTGAAATTAGATATGATCAAAGCTTTGTTTTATATATCCATTTAGTTGTTGAATTTGGATCTCACACTAAAAGCTGCGCTCTTTTGGAGCATGATCTGATTTGACTTGTTCAATATCTATATCTTATTTATATTAAATCTAAACATATTATAATGTGCACTGATTTTTAGATCTAATGGTTTTAAGAGTTGTACATTTTCAATGTGAGTAGCACTAGAGTGCTAATAGATGAATTTCTTATGTCTTTTAAAAAAGACATTATCTGAACAAAGCTTATATTTTAATATTTTTATCTCAGTTAAAAGGGATGATTATGTTACTATATGTTGGTATGCTAAGAAGTGTAAATCAACACTACATGGTGAGATCCATATACCATTGAATTCGATAGATTTGGATCCATATTAATGTGTTTGGATCATTGGCCCCAGATATTTGTACTAACATTGAATCCAACATATCATCATGCTTGCATTTTGCTTGTAGTTGTAAAGTAACACTCTTAAATATGATGAAAGTCATATTACTGAAATATTTTATTTGAAGATCTGTTGTAGTAAAAGTTCTGGTATATGAAACTTTATTTGTTCTTATTAGAGATGACTATGGGTATGAATTTTGATTTCCGTCACATTAAAAGTAAGAAAAGAAAAAATCTTTGGTGTTGACTTAAGAGAACTAGATTGTCTTTTGAGATGAGATATTTGTTATCTTTTCCTATTGTTATGGTTGGATATATGTTGATGTGATCTAAATTTGTATATTTGAACTGATAAAATCCACATTACATAAAGTTTAGCTTTAGATTTAAACTGATTTGTTTGGATATGTGAAAAGAAAAAAAGTTCATATCCTATTTGCTTTGTAAATGTTATCATGTTTGCTTTTGGATCTGATCATATTGTAATATTTGTTGTCATGCTAGTTCCAAAGATCATTCTAAAGAATTATTGAATAAAGCTTTATTTATTTCTCTTTCTTAGAAAAATTAATTTGTTTTAATGCATGTTCAAGAGTAATATAACACTCTTGAACTAAAATCATATTGGCAAGAATGCATTTATTTGAAGCATTATAACACTAAAGTGCTAGTACATGATAACTTGATTTTCTCAAAAGAAATACAGGTTAGCATTGAATCATATTGTATAATATTTCAATGAGGATCATGTGTTTTAAATTCATGTTAGTTGTATTGTAGATATCATTAGTTTGGATATATGCTAATATAATTTGAATCTTTATATTCATGTAACTTTTGGAATTAGATCTATTTATTGCTTAAGATCCACCTTACATACAACTTTGATTCAGATTTGAATATATATATATATATATATATTATATATATATATATAGTTAAACATCTATATCTTGTTTATATTAGATCTAAGCACATTATGTAATTTGTTCATTTATGGATTAAACTATGCTAGCATGTTATTAAGCAAGTTCCTGTTCGAGAATGAATTTGATTTTAATATTTGCCATGATGTGTAAAATAATACTCATGAATATAATGAGTTCCACACTAACTATATCCATATTGAGATCTTTGGAGATCTATAATGCATGTTAAATGCATATCTAAAAATGAAATGATATCATTACAAATACATATGTATTGTATACCCAAATAAAAGTAGGGTACATGATTTTTTTTTTCTTGTTACATGAGATGAAATTATTCCAATAGTACAAATATAATGACTCCTTTGATGATCAGTTTGATCGATTGAATATGGTAATAAGCAGTCAGGTAATGAACCAACGAAGAATCAGTTTGGTAATGAATCGCCTTAAACTTATTAGTGATCTCAATGATCATCTTGTGGTGATACTTGAATTTTCGTTCTATGCATTTAGTAGTAGAACTATGTGTTTAGTTTCATGAAATGCTTGACAAATCTAACATGACAGTAAGCGATTTATTTGCTTGTTATGATTTAAATATTTGGCCATAAAAATTATTATATGATTGATAAGTTAAATGAAATTCTTTTTATGAAATGGTATATTGATGAAAATTGTACAAGATGAAAAATACTTGTATGATAGACTATGAGTTACTTGTTCAATCTTTTAAATAGTCATAATAATGATTAGACCTTGCTAATCAAGCAAATAAGTGTTTTGTTATATGATTATGTATTGCATGAATTTTAGAATAAATGCTTTGGAATTCCTGTTGTAAAATGTAATTATGGGAAACAATGAAAGGAAAATATACCATGTGTTTTTCAATGTATATTAGTTTGTATGTTGGACTTAATACAAACTTTTAATTTGGCTTGTCGGTATATAATTTTAAGAAAGTCCAGGTTAGCCTTGTTTTAAGGTAGTTAAATGTTTTCAGATATATGAATGAGACAAAAAATATATTCATATGATTGTTAGCCTTTTTAACAAATGAAATTCCAAATGATTTATTTGCCGAGCATGTACTCTGTATGGGACTAAGAACACCCTGATTTGCCTCTTTGTAAGGAGGTTGAAAAGTGCTCATGTTGATTTCATTGTTCAACAAGAAAAGAATATGTATGTATGTTTCAAATGTGTACATAATTGCTAGCATTATTAAACGATTACATAGTCACCATCATATTCCATATGAAATCTGAGAATGCGCTCCAATACTTCCATTTCTCCTCCGTGGATCCTTCCACGACCCTTGATAATCACCACACATCCCATTTGCCCATTATCCACATAGCTTAAACCAGCTATTTTCGGTCAATGTCTGGTTTGAGTTGTAACAATGTTAATTAACATTTCATTTCTATCTGAGCCCATGATGTCAACACTGTACAGCTCAGTTTTCATCCAAATTCTCAGTTTTTTTCATTTCTATCCGAGCCCATGATGTCAACAATGTACAGCTCAGTTTCCATCCAAATTCTCAGTTTGATTTCTATCTCAAGAGGCCATTTGACAGAGGTAAATCTATCCATGCAGTTCCTCCAAACTTCTCTTTTAAACATACTAATATGTGGTTGAAGTCTGTGATGGAAAAACGTGTTTCTGAGGCACCACATATTCCAGCAAACAATTAGAAATGTCATCTTTCAGCACCGATGTCTCCACTTCCCCGAAATCCTAACTTGTAGCCATCTCTTGAACTCAGCCGCAATCTCTCTTTGGGAAAACTTCCTCTACCAAACTTTGCAGCAACATACCTCCAAACTTCCTTAGCTATTTTACAATTGACTAGGACATGGGCATTAGTCTTCACAACACAAAGGCAAAACGAACAACGGTTATCAAGTTGATTAAAAAATGTATCTTTTCTCACACCACTTAAAACGTGCTCAAATTTCAAAATCTTCAATATGGTCCAACATATTACCTGCTTCCCTTACTTTGTTGTGATGTATATGCACTTCAATTTTTAATTCCCAAATTTGAAAGCTTCAAACACAGATATGTTTCTCTTAACCATTCAAAAGGTTTAGTGCATTTTTGAGAAAGCATATATTTCGTTCATAAGAACTTTCAAGCTCAAAGAAATCGCTATTTTAGTTGGAATATTCATCTTGTCAAATAAATCTGATTACTTTTTGCCTAACGAAGTTTCCAAATTGGCGTAAATCTGGAGATATTAGTGGATGTGGACGTTTATGGCAGATTGAGTTGAGCTCCTTAAGCTCGAGTACTATAATTTGAGTTCCCATTCTTCCATGATTGTATGTGTCTTTGATGATAGAAAAGAATTTGCATATCCAAAATATAAAGGGCAGTACCAATATGTAATAAATTAATGTGGGAACTAATGTGCAAATAAAATAAAATAAGTGGGTTAGTGTGGGCAACTGCCAACACATGGCTAGGCCTAGTTCCGCCACTGCTTGGAACTGGCCAACATGTACACACAATATTTTAATGTTACCATGTGAATTTACTGATGGTGATTTCAAATGATTTTCATGAAGAAAAAATTGATAGGATAAACTTTTTTATTTTTTCTAATCCATAGTCCTCACGCACGATACGTTTAATAAAAGACTATTTCACGTCATCGGTAGTCCTCTTCACGGATCCTTTTCACATGGTTGAGTTTGGATTACCTAAGCTCGTTGGGAATCTATGAATTATTATAACAGTAGGATAATAATAATAATACTGAAAAGCACAACGTGATCTTTAAATGTGTTGTCAGCATTTTTACGCAACTTTCAGGGCAGGATAAGGGTAAAGGGAAAAAATGTCAATGTTCAACATGTGGAGGTACTACTTTTTATCTTAACAAAATTAATTGTTTTTTATATAGTGTTATATATATATATATATATATATATATATATATATATATATATATATATATATAAATGCACAATGAAAGGTGCGATCCGTTGAATTTTGAAGATTTAAAGAAGTTTGCTCTTACACCATAGGTAATGATCCAAGCCTTGGTTCCTCATAATTCTATTAATCACTTCCCCAATAAGATTTTGAAGAAATGAAAAACTATTGGAAAAACTGGATGCACTCTACGTGGAAAACAAGTATAGAAAGCATCAACACTAAAGATGGTCACTGATTTAAACAAATCAGATGGTTATGGACTGTGCGCTTAACGTTGCACTCTTCATTTCCCATCCATCTTTACCACCTTCGCTTCCTTCGCTGAGACCCCTCATGCCTAAAGCAGTTTCCTCCTATCCTTCACAAGTTAGGACACCTGCTCACTCGCTCCAGCACCACTGCTTCACCCTCCATCCAGCACCACATCCTTGGTGCTCATCTTGTGCCAGAACTGTTGTTCTTCTCTATGTGTGTGTGTGTACATGTTCATGCGCAACCCATGTCTGGCCAAAGTCGGCAGCATTATGCCCTTTTTCTCATTCTCTCGGCAGCATTATGATGATGATGTCCTCACGGATAGAAGAATAAAGGCTGGTCTAATGGAATGCTTAAACATTATGGTGCCTACTATAGAAGAAAGATGTGATGTTTTAGTTCAACTTGATTCATATGAAAATGAAGTTGGTGAGTTCAGCAGATTGTTAGCAATTGGAACAAGAAAGAAAAAACATCCTGGTACATTTTTTTAATTGTTTTGATTTATATTGTGAACTTTTGAGTGAATCAAATGAAGTTATCTAAACTACTCTTTTTGTTTATTTTTGTCAGCTGATTGGTGGAATACATTTGGCGACGATACAAAAGAATTGAAGAATTTTGCTATGAGAATTCTCAATCTTACATGTAGTGCATCAGGATGTGAGCATAACTGGAGCTCATTCTCTTTGGTAAATAAATGAAACTTTCAAATCATTTATTGTGCTATCATTGAAACGTTTATTTATAATTGTCAAAATGATTAACTTATGCAATTATATGATAGGTACATACAAAAAGAAGAAATCGCCTTGACCAATAAAAACTTAATTATTTGGTTTTTGTCATGTATAATATGAAGTTGAATGAAAGAGAAATGAGAAAGAAAAGTACTCAAGATCCATTATGTGTTAATACTATTGATTCAAATGATGAATTAGTTGTTGAACAAGAAGATTCTGTTTTACCACTTTTGTTAGATGATTCTTGGTTGCACTCATCGTTTGAGATCGATGACATTAATATCATTCCTTTCGAAGATCTGTCAAGGTCTATGAAAAAGCGTAAAAGTGCTTCTTCTTTTCAAAAGAAAAGTGTTGGCAAAGGTATTGCTATAAGTTTGTAATTCTTAAAATAAAAATAAGAACATTGTCTTTTTTCTTTACTAATTGTTATATTTTGTTGTGTGTTATTGTTTTTATATTAGGTAAAACAATAATAGAATATTTAGAACATGAGAGCTTTGATGATGAAGCAACTGAAGAAGAAGATGAACCTATTCAATATATGGACGATTCAAATGATGATGAACTGTCGTCCATTAAAGAAGAGGACAATGATGAAGATACAATTGACCAATTCATTTGAACTTTGTTAAATATCACTTTATAATTCCATAAATTAGTTACTTTTTTAATGTTTATCAGCAATACTTGTTATTTACTTATTCTCTTAGTAGATTTTATCATTTGAATCTTAGTTGTTATGACATTGTATTTATTTGGATTTACAAATGATTGTGGTTTGCATATGTTGTGTATTGGTCTTTATTGATATGCTTAGTATTGTAGTCACTTTTTTTCAGTTTTGTTATTATTTTTATAAATATTATATAATTCACAAATTTGTCCTTGAAGCTTACGCTTCAATGAACGCCTCGCCTTGTTTTCTTGCCTTTTACAACATTGGTAAAAATGCTTCTTTTGTGGCTGATTTTTTCCTCCATTTACCTCTTCTTCACTAAGTTTCCCTCTTTCTCTTGTTTTGATCTTGCTTCCTTCTTCCCTCTTCATTGGCATTAAATCACAAGCTCTCTTCCATTGATGATAGAGGTACACACACACATTCTCTCTCTCTCTCTCCCCCCCACCCCACCATATTAGAAGGAGAAAGAGGGAGGAAAAAGTTGTTAGGTTGCGGATGGTGATTAGCCCTCTCTCTCTCTCTCTCTCTCTCTCTCTCTCTCTCTCTCTCTATATATATATATATATATATATATATATATATATATATATATATATATATTATCTCTCTTTATCATTTGCTTTCCAAGGCATTTTAGAAGGGAGGGATCTTTGCCATAGTAGCGGATTTTCTTGTTGCTCATTGTTGTTAAGCTTTGTGTCATCTCTGTTGTTCCCAAAATTAAATTGATTTAAAGTAGCCAGCAAGTCTGGAAGTTTATGCCTTATAGCTTTGATACTAGATCTAAAAGTTTCTTTTACTAGTTATATATTATAGGGTTAACAAACATGTATGGAAATCTTTTTTTTTTTTAATACTACATTTCCTTTGAAACCCATCTGGACCATGGATCTCAACTGGTCTATATTTATGATGAAGGAAGTTAGTTTTTGTTAGAGATATTTTAGCTTGATTTCTCTAAGTACAAAAGCGAGATTATGATGTTGTAATTGCACTTCTTAATTGCAACTATCACCATCAGCCAACTAAAGTTCAGAGGTGGTCATATTGGTTCTTTAATTTGCATGTGATAGGAAACAAATTAACTAGTGTAAAATAATTATATGTGAAACATTTGGGCTTCTTAGATCCACATGAATTGGCATATATAGTGGAGCAGCTAGTGGGTTTTATTGTTAAGGTAGTCATATTCTTTTAAGTTTCATCACAAAATGATCATTCAACATTCAAATACTAATAATTTCATAAGTGAGAGATAATTTTTGTTCAATAAATTTGATATGAAAACAATGAACTTAAATGGAACATTTAGTGTTATGTTATCCTGGACCATTATTCATGTTTAATTCTGTGGAGCTCTTACACAGGAACAAGTTTATGATAGCATAAAATTGCAGCCTTCTAGAGTAGAAAAATTTGCACTTATTGCTCTCATATTAAGGATACAACAAGGACATTCTTTTCTTTTGGGTGCAAGAGTAAATTGCACAGTATGAGTCACGCTTGGATCATTCCTCCTTTATTTATTTTGGTGCATAACTGAATTTGTAACTTACAAAGCTTCAAGAATTTTAGGCTTGAACTTTTTATGAAGTCCGTGTTTGTTGCTTTAGATACTTTGGTATCTAAACCATTTGAATCTCATTATTCATTAACGACCACTTCTGTTTTGTGCTTGGATAAAGATCTAAGATTTTTCTGTTTTAATGTTATAGTTTAAATTGACTCGCAATGCAAATGTGTTGAATTCTTAATTTTTGTTCAACAGTTTTCTCTCCATTTATCCAATTTAATCCCCGTCTAATTGTTCATGAAATATTTATAATGTCAACGAGTCTCTGAAGAGATACCTTTTAGCATCCTTGCTTTCCAGCAATATCAAATGAATGAACACTCTTAAGCATTTGTAGGTACTAGGCTCATTTTCACAGCTCAAAATGTCGATAGGCCTTTCTCTTGTAACTTTTGACTTGTAATCTGCAAAAACACACGCACATACACACACACATATAGAGCAGTACTGTCTAACAAAAGAATGTCATGGGATGAGAGTGTGGAATAACATGATTTATAATACAAAATTGTTCTAGCACACAACGTAGTGCTTTGTTGCATTAGTTGCTTATAAGGGCCACTACTGCATTATTTTATTTGTTTCTAAAGATAATTCATGCTTTAGATACTTTGGTATTTATTGTTACTTTGATTCTATCAGTCAATGTATTACTGTTTTTTCATAAACAGTTGCAGTAAAAAAGTTAATATTGTGGATGAAACATGCAAATGGCAGTACTCTTTGAGCTACCTCTCTTGCTTTTTGGGAGGGAGGGATGGGCGCACATTTTAGTGGCAAAGTCAATTATTTTCAGTTTTGAACTACATGACTAACTCAATAGTGATACAACAATGCGCCACTACATCGAGCAGCAGGACTGCGGTAACTATAGGATGCACCAGCATAACGTATCCTGTGACACATATTACGCGTTACTGAATGTTCTTTGGATGGCTGGTGCCACATATTCTGTGTTACTGAAGGATCTGTTTGGCATTAGCAGCACATTGTTACTAAATAGATTCATAAAACACTTTTTAAAGTGTTCAATGAATGTAAACCAATTTTTTAGTTATGTGTTTGGGACAATAACATAATGTTACTGTTCTCAAACGCCCCCCGAACGTCGTCTGAGACAGGGTCCCCCACGACATCTTTATCAAACAAGCCAAGAACACCTTTAGCCATATCGGGTTTTCCACGTTCCGAATATGTTTTCTTGCTATTCTCGGTCTGAACGTTTGTGCCTAAAAGCCACAATGCAGAGAAGATAATCCTTCAATAGCACGTTTCTTAACTGTCCGTTCTTGCTTTTCCATCCCACTCTGAGGTGGGACAAACAGTAGAAACCTGTACATTTTAATTGTGTTTTGGTGGTCACAGTGTTTTAATAGGGTGTTCATGGTCTTTCTCCTACTCCTTTCTCCAACATCGAAGACAATTCCTAAAAGGTAACAAGAGATGAAGGAGCACAATTTCCTATGTTAAAGCTGAGTTAAACCCTACTGTGAAGTCTAGTACTCCTTTTTTGATGATGATTAAATAACCTTCCACAGAATAGGCTACTAGTCCTGTTATCATTTTGTTATGTATATTTTTTTTATATGGTAAAGCAAGGCATCCACCGTCTCTTTCTCAGGGTAAAATGGCTAGAAGCATATGGAGACAGCCATTGAAATGCTTCATCAGCTTCCCAATTCTCCAATTTGTTGGAGAAACTAAATGGCGGCAGAGAAAAAGTATTCAACCTATTTTCCTCTTTTTTTTTTAGATTGTCAGTGGAAATAAGGAGAGAGGTTTATATCATATGTATGTTTCTATGTCATTGTTGTTGTTGTTGTTTACATATGTGTAAAAAACTAAGTGTTTCTATGTCATTGTTGTTGTTGTTGTTTACATATGTGTAAAAAACTAAGTGTTTCTATGTCATTGTTGTTGTTGTTGTTGTTGTTTACATATGTGTAAAAAACGAAGAATACTCTTTCTTACGCAATACAATGTATATGTGTAGCATCCTTTTCTTTATTTTCAATTAATGTTTTTAAATATTTGATCTATTATGTATACAAGTACCAGTTCGAATATGAAAATCTATAAAAACATACTCGTCCAAAAAAAAAAAATCGGTTTTGCCACTGCGCGACCTTGTAAGGCCCAAGCCGGGCTGAGTTGGGCCTAGTAGCATTATAACATAATACATATTATATTTATATATATTAAGTATAAATATTTCATCTACTTTCTTACTTAAAATCTGATCAGGTCAAGTGGGGCCTAGGACTTGATGGGCACGCGCTGGCCACGGCATGGGTTCTGGGCCGGCCTGAGCCGCACTTCAAATCAGGCTGCTAAGCGTTACGTGGAATACTGTGGCAAGGACAAATTGACTCCTTGATGGGAGATATTCCTCAGGCATAGATGATCAGTTGTGTGGTTTATCTTCTGATTCCTTAGATTTGATTCACCGGGCAAGATGAAATCACTTTTGTGGCAACTGACATGCACGAAAAAGTTGGCATGATTAGAAGCGATGTTAAGAAAGATGCAAGTTAATTTCCAAAGTTCCTTCCATACTCATACGGTTCCTCGAGGAAGGGTATATTCTAGATCATTTACTCTTATTCTGATTTTTTTAGTTTTCCATTTTTATCTTTCTTTCTTATTTTAATGAAGTGTTTGACGACTACGTAGTGGCTTTTCCTTTTCTAAATGAAATTTTTTGAGAATGGCATAATGCTAACGAATAGGAGAATTGATTTAACTACCACAATTGCTTTGGAATTTGGCAAAGTCAATTGTTCAGTGGCTGGAAATGAATATTGTTGTTAAAATTGATTTTCACACCCACTCAGTAAAAAAAAATGTGAGCCAAAGAATACTGCAAATATGGGTTACCACAACAAGCGAAAAAAGGTTGGTAGGCAGTCAGTTTTTGTTTCGAATCACCAAAACATCAACTCTTTGTACTTCAAAAAAAAATGTAAGTTATAGGTTGAAGCACCCATCAAAGTACTTTGCAAATCAAAATAATATTAAACTAAGTTTTATGGTTTTCACGTAAAAATAAAAAATATGAAAAACAACAAATACCAAAAATTAAATAAAAAAAAGTTCATCCTAACCTGGGTCTGATTTTGACAACACTAGATGGTAGGCCCCATATCAGAAGCGATCTTCTTCGATGATGTGCTTATATGACCGCGTTAAACATTTCACGCGTTTACACGGAAGACTGAAGGAACGGAAGCTTGGTCATGAAGAATCGTTGGCCAGAGTTATTGACATCGTCCAACTTTGGAGAACCCGCTGTTGCTTGTATATGCATAAATCCTTTCACCAGCTTTCGCCATTATTATATGAGCACTGCCCATCGTGACGTAGCTATTATTAGGAATCGACTGTGACATAGCGAAAGCGGGGACAGAGTTCAATAATGCTAGCTTTCTTCACTTATATTAACAGGGACATGCTCCATTTATTTCCCTCTGAATTGTCTTGGTTACATCGTAAAAAACAAAATGGAATTAGTTGTGAAGTGTATTTTTAAAGAAGATACCAATTTGTAGATGAATCCAACCACATATACAAGTGGGGAGTGTCCAACACTATATTATTCAAAGAAAATAATGAAAATTCAATGTGTAGACAAGATTTTGTGAAAAATATATTGATCAGTTTTCCTTGATCGATGATTTATATTTTGCCGTCACAAAGTTTCATAGTTTCAATGTAGCTGGCTAGTGCCACCGCCTCAGTAAGATGGTATTACTTCATCAAATATCAGCTGTTTCAATAAATAATTTTTCTTGTAATTCTTCGCTTGAGGGATATATGTGAAGGAAAAGAGAGCAATAACGTACAAGTTGAAGCATAACGGAGGTATCACCTTAAAACACCAAATAGGGTAAAGATAGGGTTTTGGCTCTTAGTCAAGCAATAAGATGAAATACTCGTCATGCTTACTTAGTATGTAGACATCCTCGATACATATTAATCGATGCATCAAACATGTGTTGAGTATTTTCTTACAATTCAATATCCTATTGCCAAACTGCAAGAAGCATTTAACAAATTATCAGTTACCTATGAGTGCCCGTATTTACGTTCGTAAATGACATCTTGTTTGGAAAGAAAATCTTGTTCTAAAGCCAAATTGGACGGCCTATATCCTATAGATCGAAGATTTTATTTATTTATTACGACAATGAAGAATTCTAAAACCTCATGCGTCACAAACACGTGCCACATGCCTTACAAAGACAACGCTGTGGAGACAACAAAAGGTGATACTGATCAATTCAAGGGGTAATACTGATCAGTTTATCAAAATTAGGACTGAACCAGTCTCAATTGTCAATGTACACTATATATTTGATCTCCCGCTTCAATTTTTTTGGCTCCACATGCCACAGTTCATGAATGTTTCACTACTTTTAATTATTTTTTGTATTTTCATTTTTTTTTTCGTTGCAACTAGTTTTGCCTCAAATTTATAATGTAAAAACCAATTTTTAGCTATTTAAAAATGAATTCGATTTTAATATGATCAGGCAGATTTCTGTCTTTGGTAAAAATTGTTTCAATTTTGCATACTGATTTTGATAGAATCTCTTTTCTCTTTTTCTCTCTTTTATATATATATATATATATATATATATATATATATATATATATATATATATATATATATATATATATATATATATATATATATATATATATATATATATAAGAGAATGATTATGTGGTACAATCCCGTCTTGCCGGGTGAAAAGTACTTCGAAATGTCTTGTCAAAGGGACAGGTCCTTTTCACTGGTAAGAATAAGGTTCTCTCTCTCTCAAGAAAATTCCGTCCTTTTTACCTTCATTTAGGAGGGAGGGAGAGCAAACGTGTATGGACAAATTACAAATATCAACTCAACTAATGGGTAACCCCTCCCAAAGGGCGCTCAGTCTTTAAGAATTTACATTTAGATGCTTGGAGCAAAATAATTCACAAACAATTGCACAATCCAAAAAAATGTACTTTTCCTGAACTTGAAGTTGGCGAAATGTTTTCTGTCATGTGGACTGTTCTGCAGACCAATCGCACAATTTTTTTAAAATTTTTATATAGGTATTTTCAACTATTTACTTATTTGTATACATTGATGCCCTTATATTAGAGTATAAGAGCTTTTGAATTAGTGTCCCACGGTTTAAACTTTTTGATTCACCCACTGAAAAGAAATATTTTAGTTTCTTTAAATTTGACTTTTTTTTTCATTTTTATCCTTATAGGAAGATTCACCTTCAAACATGTTCGACGCTGCACATAAAATCACTAGCGTCAAGAGGAATTTTATTCTTTTAACTCCTCGTGTGTATATATATATATATATATATATATATATATATATATATATATATATATATATATATATATATATATATATATATATATATATATATATATATATATATATATATATTCTAACAGAAACCATTCGATCCAACATAATAGACCATTAAAAAAAGAATAATAATCATTTTCGTCATCTAATATTAATTATCACATTTTTATTTATGTTTTTCTCTTAACCATCCATTGCATTAAACGAACACTAGATGACCAGAGTTACCATTCTCTATATATATGAAAAGGAATAATACAGTTTTTTGTAAATTTTTATACTTTACACGAATACAGTTTTTTTTAATACTTTACCAATATATATATATATATATATATATGTGTGTAAAGAGAGAGAGATAGAGAGAGAGAGAGAGAGAATGGATTACCTAAGAAAAAACTGTTGAACCTTGGTAATTAAAAAGGTTACTGCTAGTTTTTTTTGGCATCACCTTGTGTATGAGAGGGAAAGAGTGTGACATTGACATCCAAGGCAATGTATCGACAATCCTACCACACAAACGAAAGGTGAGACGACTGGTAATCATTTGAATGGTTGAACGAAATTTATGGTCACCACAATCCCGTGACACCACAAATCCTTTTCTTTCTTTTTTTTAATAAGAATTTGGAAAGTGTATAATATAAGCTACTTTGGCTTTACCATTTATCAACAGCCTGATGCTTCGAAGTATGTGCCAAAGCTTTTCTTACAAACTGCAAACCATGAGTAAGTTGGTTTATGTTTATTTTGCTCCAGAAAAGCTTTCAGTTACATTGCACTGAATGATACAATTATGTTAATTACTAATTAAATTAATGTTTTTCAAAATTTCAAGAACAGTCACCACGTTTCGAGAAAAATAAAGGAAAAAAACTGCTTTCTTCAGGACAGCATATTTTTTACCATCACGTCTAAACTTGGTACTTGTCATACATATATATAAAAGATCCTTTTAATTTAATGTTAACAATTATTATAAACAAAATTTGAGCATCCTGACCTGACGTGTTGATAAACATCAATTCTATATAAATCATGTTGATTTATTCAAATATTTTTTGTAAAATATTTATTGGTTTACTATAAAAAGTTTCTATGTTACAAGAGTGATGCACCTTTTACTATTAAAAAACATTATTAAAATTTTGAAATGACTAACTTAACACATGCTGCTTGTCTAAGATCATATCCATAAAGTTTGTCTAGTTTTTATCTTTTAACTAAGTGGTATATAGTATATATATTTTATATATGTATGTATATAAAATTATTAGATGAAACGATGATAATACAATATCTCTCTCTCTCCAAACATTAATTGTTACACCTATTTGTGGTTGACCTTGGCAAAGCGCCTTTTTTGCCCAAGGGCCCATTTCAAACATTGGCTGAAGAACTGTCTCCACAGTCTTCTCCACCCATGGTGAAACGCTCTCTCACTTTTTCACTTTTTCTTGGCTTCCAAGAAAGGTTCCCTCAAAATAACTTAGTAAAGCTTTTTATATGAAAACGTTAAGATATTCTGAAAACTACATACATTTAGTTTAGTTTTAAAAGTTTACAGCTAGTTCAATGGGCATTGCATAGCTGATCGGACAAATACCACGCAAAAAGCGTGCTTGGACAAATATTAAGTAAAAAGCATGCCGTTGGGTTCATTCCCATGTGCTACTCTTCTGTATTGTAAATAGTGGAATAGCGAAGAGTGCCTTATACCCACCTAAGTCCAGATGCAACACAAGACCTAAGGATATGAATGAGACGACTTTCAAACTTCTTTTCGATACAATTGAATCTTTATTCAATCGGGTCTGATAGATTATAGGCCGGACGCATGTTCTGACATGGTGCTATAAATGGTGAACAGACAAAGATCGTGATCGAATCATCTGGATTAAGATTTGGACCAGAAAGGAAAAAGTGCTTCAACTTGAGTCTGCGCAATCACCCTTGAGGTTGACTAGCAAAAACTAAGCCAGCAGGTTTCTGTATGGGACCCCATTCTCTTGTCTCCAAAGTGTTTCTATATATATATATATATATATATATATATATATATATATATATATATATATATATATATATATATATATATATATATATATATATATATATATAAACACAGTTTTTACATGAATTAAGAAGGTCATGTTGGTAAATTTTTAGGGGAACAAATGGAAAAGGGAATGACTGCAGGCCAGTTTCACTAACTCTACTGTTGAGGACAGACAGTGCCACCACTCCTAGTTGCAGACAAAAAGAAATGATGCAGTTGGCCACTCTTCATCATACCCCTTCCCCTCTATCATCCCTTTCTCTTTTCTTCCAAGTCACATTATCATATACAAACTTATTCCACTCAAATTTGAAAGCCAGGTAGGATCTCATGAGAGCCCTTGGATATTGTCAGGGCAAGCAAGCTCTCTTTTTGAAAGCTAATGAGTTCGAGTTCGAGCCAATCTTGGCAGCAAAGTCATGAGTATCTTGTGAATCTGCCCTAAAGATTGAGGCAGGTTCATTAGAGATTAACACATTGTTTTATAAACATGCCCTAAGCTTTGGGGCGGAAAGCTGAATGAATGTTTGGGTCGAGTCTAGACAATCCTAGGAAAAAAATGACAATTTCTGCGGTCCAAGACTCAAAACCCCCATCATTAAATTTCTTGTTCATTTAAAGATGGTTTGAGTCGAGTAAACATGTTTGACATTGGTTTGAAGCTCAGACAGGGGCAAAGCCAAAATTTTTTCATGAGGAGGGCCAAATTAAAGTTTCTAAATTTTGACAGGGCCGAAATATCATTTTTCAAAATTTTTATATAAAACAAGTGAATTTTTTTTTAAAATTTCCATGTAAATTTTTAAAAAGAAATTGAGGGAGTGGCCAGAGCCCCTGCGGCCTCCCCTTGGCTGCTCTGCTCACCTTAGAGTACTTGCGTGAAGAGGTGACCTTAGCTTGAACTTAAAGCAGTGGCGCCCTGTACCGTACCAGTTCAATAAATTTCTTTTGCCTCACTTTAGAGAAAATAAGAGAGAGGAGGCACACACTGTCACACATAAAACATTGAACAAAAAAATGCAAGCCACACCTTACCTAAATCTAGCTGAGCTCATGCATGTAACGGTAAGAGGGCAAATGTATAATAAGTATATAGATAATTTAAAATGCTGAAAACTAACTTGATCTGATTGTTGGATACATGTTTGAAAGAAAGACAATAACGAACACTATAAGCGAGGAAAATAATAGTAGCCTTATATAAATGCTGATTAGGAATGAACAACTAGTTGAGTCAACTCGGACTCGTCTGAAAAATACTTGAGTCAAGATTGACTCACTTATTAATGAGTCGAGTTCAAACTCAATTTTAAATATGAGCTTTTTAAATTTAATCGGGCTGGCCCGATGCCTAGGCTTTTTCTCTCTCTCTCTCTCTCTCTCGGTCATCCAGCTATGGGAGTGGCAGCCACGGAGTCCCATGAAGAAACGAGGCTGGAAGAATCAAAACCGTCGAGCAGCCAAGCTTACTTAAACGAGTTTCTGCTCGCCGACACATGCTATGAAATTTCGTCAACATGTAAACGAGCTTAGCCTAGTCAAGCTCGAGCCAACCTTATTAGGCTTCACTCGAGCTTCAGACAACCTCAATATGAGTTGAGCCCAGCTCGAGCTGGCCAACCTGAAGCTCAACTCAGCTCTTGTTCATTTCTAGTACTGATAACTCTTGACTTGTTTATAACTATCAATGCAACACTACTAATTTTGTTAGTTCCTAATATGTTTATATGATATGAAGAAGCTGGATAGAAGCAAGGTTGCTAGCCGTCAAATAATCAAGTTAATTTGTCTCGAGTTAGTATCAAAATGAAGTTCAATACTCAGATGTACGTGCCTTGGAAGGAGTAACACCTCGTGTAAAGTGGAGTAAAATTTTTTGGAGGGGCACTGATTAACAGGTTTTCTTACCTGATGGGGCACTTACATATATATAACGAAGTAAATATTAAACGAACTTAATATAAAAGTGAAAGAAAATTGAGAAGCTGGTGTAGGCAACTGCCCAGACCAGTCTATACGTGGCTCCGCCACTGCTCATGTATGAATACTAAGAATTGTCGTATGCCAATAAGATTGAGACAGAAACAACCCACCTTAAATTAATTGACCCAACCAAATGAACTAACCTATTATGCCATAAACAAGATTATGAACTAAGACGATTTGTGATGTTAATCAATACTTAAAATCCTCCAAAGGTTTTCAATATTATGACTATAGGATTACAATTCTAATCTTTTTACATAAGTTGTTTCAGTACATTTCTTTAGAGGCACAATATACGTACATCTCAGGTTCCAGGTCAAGGCTGAATTTGACTTTGGTATATCAACTTTCATGATCTGACCCAAGATTGTTTTTAAACGATGTTACTAAAACCTCCTAACCAGATGTCGTTCAGGTCATCAAAACCCAATGAATATTACTAATATTTATAAACATCTCAACATCGACTTACTTTCGATATCATCAATAATTAAGTGGTCCCTAATGGGGTTGGCACAAGGATGGGGTGGAGGCTGGGAGGCTGCTGCTCGTCATTTTGAATCCTAAAATGTCGAGTCTATATGCTGCAAAATGAGAGCCACCGTTGCATGACTTGAAGCGTGCTGGGGGTGACATTCTGAACAGGGGCTGAGGGAGGGGGGCCCGCTTGGGCTATGGCCCGGGTGAGCACAGGAAAAAATCACAATTTTTTAGTTTGACCGAGCCTGTCGTTCCTCTTGGCACGACATGTCGCTCCTCTTAGCTCGATTGCGGACCGTTTGGCCAGCCGCTGAAAAAAATCCTAGCTCCGCCCCTGATTCCGAAGCATCGAAAGTCGACCATGTACTTTAAGAGTATGAGAGGTTGCATGGGAGCATTGGCCTTCTGCTGGGCAGTGGACTTTCTCTGCTCACCTGAAAGTCAAGTATGAAAACAAACAACTGTAATATCACATCTACACTTTCAAATATTTGAGGGTGATCCTTAATCTCATGTATATGTTCTCCCATATGAAAGTGTTACATATAGAAACCCATGGCATTACGCATTGACCCTCACCTTGAATGTTCATGATCTCTCTCTCTCTCTCTCTCTCTCTCTCTCTCTCTCTCTCTCTCTCTCTATATATATATATATATATATATATATATATATATATATATATATATGTTTGAAGGGAGAAATCTTCTGGCCTCTCACAACATACTATTTATTACATAGCATCAGGCAGTATGTTTAATCACATCCACTTGATGATTGCATCAAGGGGCGATGATTAAATGGAGCTCAAGTTGGTATATATATATATATACACACACCATATTGGAACGTACCAGGATACTGGATCCCAAATTATGTGGTTAATAAGATTAAACAAATTGCACAAAAGCATGTCATGGTTGTAAAAGACTTACTCCTTAGTTCTAAGACAAATTGTCTTTAAGGCTGTAACTTCACCCTGTGACGACGTTAATAACATTGTACCTTTTTATTTTTACCGTTTTCCCTATCTCAGATTCACCTTGCTTTTTCAAAAAATTTATATCTACCCATATTTTAATTTTCTTGAATTTTTGTTTTCAATTTTCACAGATCTGTTTTCCGATTCGGATCAACTCGATCTACCGATCACCTAAAACATTTACTTCCAAATACCAGATCGGACGAAATGTGATGATTCTGATCCCAACAGCTCAATCTGGATCATCCTATCCATTGCAGGAGCATCTGTTCAGGGGACGTCACGGGCATTTGAAATTGAAATCCGCCGAGGCTGGACCCGATTGAGCTTGTCGGATCTGACTATTTCGGGTCACACTGCGCCTTGACCCGGATACAAATGGGGCCAGTCCACGCCGCTTGAAGGCCGTAGAACAAGGGCCGGCCGCGTCATGACGACGTAAGGCCGACGCAAGGGGCGAGGCCCACAGTTTTCCGGGGGCATAACCGGCGAGATTCCGGTCGCACCCACCCCGCCTGCTTTGTCTCCGGGCGGCAGGCCAATGCGTTGCGTTCGCACGGATGCGTGGGCCCTGCACTCCCTTCGAGCCAATGTGACGATGTCACGAAGCATTTGATTTAAAACGAAAAGCAAAAATGATCCCTGTTTCTCTCGCAAGTTTTGACTACAAACATTCTTGAGAGTGTTTGGCGTACAAGACTCCGATCTGGTAGGCAGTTGGTCGCTGGTTTAAATAGTAATCGCATTAAATTTTATTATGCTAATAGTTGGAAGCCACGTACTACTACGGCGTCAACTCCATTCCAAGGGCAAGGAGAAGGGAGGAATGCTTTCGGCCTACTAAATAATAGGATGAAATGCTCCTTTTACTCATGCAAGGCTGTAAACTTTCTTAACAAGCTTGCTTTTTTTATCTCTCTTTTCCTTTTCATCCCCTTTGTTTTAGTTGATTTAATAAGAAGGGTGTGTGGAGTGATTGTCCATAACAATATAAACTCTCGTGCTAGTTTGATCTACCATCTCATGCAAAAAAACATAACTGCTTTCATTTTAGCTGATTGCAGTATGAAGAACACATATTTATTTTATTTTCATGAATTGATGTTCATAGAGTTTGGTGTTCATAGAAAATAGAACACATATTTATTTTATTTTTTCCTATTGGTCACCCTAGCCCCAGCACAGCCTAGGATCCTAGAGTTTGGAGAATGCATAAGGTACTGGATACCTAGTGCCTGGTACTCGGACGGATTTGGATGCCAAAAAAAGGAACCGGGCTGGAGTGGGCTCGACTAAGTTCTGTTCGGTTCAATAAGATATTTTTAATATTATTTTTAATGATTTTTATATATAATTATAGTATTTTATTACAATTAATTATATAGTATTATTTTTATATTAAAATATATATATTTTAATTTTAACTGGGCTACCCGACCTGGTGCCAGCCTGCCAGGGCCTAATAGTGGAGGAGTCTTGGGGCTCACTCCAATTGAGTGGGTAACGTCTCGCTCATTCCATTCACCGGAAAGAGCTCTAAAGTTAATCTCACTCTATATATCTCTCTCTCTAAAAATATGTTAGCAAAAGGGTCGTACATACCTGACCTTGATGCGGGCAGGAGCACTAAGGTCCGACATGCTTATGGGGTTTAAGACCATGGTCCTGGTCTCTGCTTTGAGTGTAAGAATGTGATCAAATGTCAGGTCGGATTTGGCCTGACAGTATATATTTATATATATATCAGGCCTCGTCTGCCACCTGCAATCAGAGTCTCTGCACTAATGAGACACCGCGACAGGGCGCCCAGCCTTGATGTTTGACTTGAAATGAAACTGTAAGTCTTATTACTCACAACTTTCAGAAATATTTAATAGTACGATCTCTAATAGAACTGTTTGACAATGTACCTTGTTGTTTAGAGCTGTACTTGCTTGAGTTTGGGTTAACCGTTAACAGTCACGACCTTCTTTCCCTTCAAAAGTTGAAAACGTAATTCTTTCTTACGAAAAAATTTCCTTGGCATTATTGCTTTCATCTCCAGCTTTGTTGAGTTTAGTACATGAACAAAATGGAAGCTCAAAAGTCCTTGTTCAGTTTAATAGGCAGGCTAAATTTGTCGGTAATCTTATGCCAACGCTTGCAAGAGGTTAGTCCATGCAGCAACTGATTCAAGGATTGAAAATGTTAGCAACTAGGCTCTCTCACTCTCACTTTACACACTAAGAGAAAAGGAAACAGAAGAAGAAGAGATAAAGATTTAAGTTGTTTGAAAACAATGTTTTCCTACATTCATGGCTGCCACATAAAGCAGTTTTCATTATCACATAAGAATTAATGAGTACAAGCAAAACTGCATCCTCATAAACATGAGATTAGAACAAAACCCACAAACGGAAAAATGACATTGCAACATAAAATTCGATATCTTATGCTTTTAGGTCATAAAATCTGATGCTAACAATACTTTTGGACGAAAGACGTCAAAAAGGCACCTGTCATCCGTCTATGTTCCTAGAACCGCTATCATTAACGGTCTACGGTCGCTAGCTACCACGCAAATGAAATTTTGTTTATCCGCTGGGATATAAAATTCCCTGAAACAAATCAAAGGATGAAAGCATACGCAGATTATTGAGATGAAAAAAAAAGTGGCAAATTAACAACTACTCAAATTCTCCTCGGCAACAGAGAGAGAAGGACAAGCCTAAAGATGTATTATGTTTTAAGTAATGGAAAACTAGTTATCTTGGCCTAGTTTTTTTTATTACTTGTGAGGGGTTGTTGTGTTAGCAACTTTGGTTTTTGGCTTTTTCCTTACAGATATAAATCATGCATGGCATCCTAGTCGCGCTCTTGGTTTTGTACATCTTTTCTGTTATGTACATATGATTCATTCTTAATAAAAATAAATGGTAGAGAACCCTATCTCCCAGCATCGTTCATTAGAGTTGGTCGGTGCCGTGGGTGTAACTCTCTTGGTTACAGAAGGCAGACATATTCAGTCAATTTGAAGGCGGCTCGCTGCTCACTCAAGCTTCCATGCAGGCGAAGAATTTGGAGGTAGGAGGAATGTGGAACTTTTGAATTGTGCTCCGGCTCGCCGGGAAATAATTGAAGACAATATCTTGGCTTTAAATAAAACTACGTGGAAAAACGTAGAGCCCACGCGCGGTGGAAGCGCAGGGACTTCCACTACAGTGACTCGGTGAAAGTAAAAGATGCTGGCAACTCAAATGCAGAGAATGAGAAACAAAAAGAAAAAATAAGAAAGGAGAAGGATCTTAGGACGTTCAAGGACAAAGCGTACATACATACATCATTATATGTTCGGCAGAGCATGCTTGAGAGGCAAAATACCAATTACAAGAAATTTACAGCAGAAAATACAACTAAAAAAAAAAAGGAAGAAGAAGTGGAGAAAGGTGGCAATCTTTTTGGCGAAGGGTCAGTTTTTCTTTTTGGTGGCTCTGGTCAATGATGGCCTTACACCGCCAGAAAGAAGAGGGAGACTGCACCACATTCATCATCATGATTGATGGGCACATTTTTGTTTGCTTAAAGAAGAAAATGAGAAAAATGAAAGAACGGTGTTACAGAAGCATAAAGAAGAACAGGAAAAGGGAAATCTAAGAGGGGGGATACGACCGGTTTTGTTCTATTATTATGTACTCATCTGAACTCCAGCAATGATCGCCGTCTCTCTTTCCCCCTCCCTCCCCATATTCCTTCCTTTTTACCATAATTCAGAATGATTAGAGAGAGAGAGAGAGAGAGAGAGAGAGAGAGAGAGAGGTCTGTATCTGGCAATAGAAAGCCATAACCATGAGTCCCTTCACAAAAAGAAAGAAGGAGAAATCTAGGTAGACTTTGGCAAACCAGAGAAAGAGAGAGCTAAAGAGAGAGAGAGAGTTGTGGTTTTCCTCCACAATTAAGCCAGAGAAAAAAGGAGGTAGTGTTTCTAATTTGGTTTTGTTCATCAGATCGTCGTTGGGGGGGGGGGGGGGGGGGGGGGGGGGAGAGAGAGAGATGTTCGAGGGACAAGAGGAGTACTACGAGGGATCCGATCCTTCGTCCTCCGATGGGTACCAGTTTCTGAGGGCACTTAGTGGGCCTTTGATGTGTAACGGTACCGGCATCTTCGTGAGAGGAGGAGGAGGAGGAGGAGATCACCATTCTTCTTTATCTCCTTCTTGTGCTGCAGCTGCTGCTTGCTTTGTAGCTGGAGGTATGGCAATGAATCATCACCACCAAACTCGTGAGTCTAGTCCAATCGGCCATTTGGGTCTCCATAAAGTTGGAAACGGCGGTGCTGCTGCTGCTGGTTGCACTGCTACCAATCCCATGGCAGCTAAAGTTCTTTCTGTTGCCTCTAATGTGCAGAAATGGTAATCTCTCTCTCACACACACACAGAACACTAGAGTTCTTCACAGGTGCACGCACTAATGATGACAATGGAAATTAAGCAACCATCATCAGAGCTAAAATAACTGCAACCAAGAATATACAAGAAGAATGTCTGCACTTGCAATATTTTATTGTTGTGACTTATGCGCACCACTCTCTCTCTCTCTCGTTGTGAGAGAAACAAACCAATACATCTCCTCACAGAAGGAACCTATACCAACCCCATGCGTGGAATTTGTGTGGATACGGAAGAAATTAAGGTCTTGATCAATTCATCGAAAAAAGAGCTCTATTCTGACTTGCAGGTCTTGGGGAGGGGAAGTGGGGGATCAAGCGGCAGCAGGCGGTCCTAGACGGGTGACCGCCATGGATGCTGATGATAAAGATCATTACCAACGTTCTGGTCTAGCACCCATGCCTCTGAAGATGAAAAAGGTGAAAGCAAGGAGGAAGGTGAGGGAACCAAGGTTCTGCTTCAAGACCATGAGTGACATTGACATCTTGGACGACGGGTACAAGTGGCGAAAGTATGGGCAAAAGATTGTGAAGAACACGCAGCACCCCAGGTATACATCGATCACCTTTCTTCTCGTCCAACCTCAACTTTATACATTTATTTCACCCTCCATATAATCATTTAAAAGTCATGGATATGTCTACAATTTAGTGGCAGAGCGTATATGTATACAGTTTCTCTACATAAGATTTTAAGCAATTATCTGCCATCAGATCGCTTCTTGCATTAACTGTTTCAGCAAGGGGCCTTCACGAGTTACTGAATTATTTGACCATCTCTAGGCATCTACAGTCCTTCTAAGGCATGATTTGATTTATACCCCTTTTCTAGAAAATGGAAACTTTCATTAACATGACAAAGAATCACCAACTCAATCTTATTTTAGGTAAGAAGAGGACTTGCCTACCAAGAAGGGCATGTCCACTGTTCCATGGTTAGTCCTTCTGTATAAACTTTTCATGTACTTACTTTACCGTACTATCATTCTGTGGATTCTTCCAAATCCCTAGAGGCAAGTCTTCACAGAGACTAGAGCTATTCGAAGGTGTACCCTATTATATCTATTTTCAACGTTTTCTCATTTAATTATGGCACCGGCTTGTATCATGCATTTGGAAGGGAACTTATGCACAGTAATTTTGGCTAGTTGACTGGTTCAAAATGCTGATCACAGATCGAAACGCGTCCCACATGAGGGCGGACGGCAATGTTTTCCTTTCTTTCTTTTTATGTAGCTGCTGTCCTGTCAGCTTTATTGTAACAGAAGATCATCGTCGGGAACTGGTAGATTCTTAGCAACTCCCCTTGAATGTGAAAACAAGATGTACAGGGTATTGATTCAATAACATGGGCAGATTACAGCATTTTATAATCTTCTACACTTGTCTATTAACGGCGGGCATTAACTTTAATACCAACTGCACTAGGAAGTAGTAAGAAAGAAGTTGGAAAGTCATTGACAAAACAAGAGAGAAATAAAATAATATTAAACACATAAAGAGAATAGGATCATTTTCATGCTTGTAAAGCGTGATCGTTCTTCATTAGCTCCTTGTTCTAACTGGGAGATTCCCTGGAACTCCTGTGCTGAGGTTTTCACAAAGTTGGCATCTTGTATCCTTTTAGGCGTGTCTGCCGTGTGCATGTTTATGTGTGCCTGCAGATACCGCGTGCCAGATCATGGGCTGCATCTAGTTCTATGATTGGAACTATCTAGTGTTTCTGCATGCTCCATCCAAATATGTATTTCCATGGACAAGATATTCCTTTCCATGACTTTTTTTTCTCTTGGTCCATGAAGTGCACCAACGTGCAAAATCCATCATTTTTCTTTTTCTCACTTCGGCTCTCTTTTTCTTCTGCCTTCACTGTTTGAATGAAGATAAAGAAAAAGCCGATAAAATGGGAATGAAGATAAAGAAAAAGAAAGAACAGTGTTGTGGTTTTCAGCAGAGTAGAGGTGCTCGATAGGGTGCACTTTTGTCTACAAAAAGTGATATAGGTTGGAACATTATGGTGTTCCAATAATGGTATATATTTTAGGCGCCTTTCCTTCGTGTGATGATATTAGACTGGGTGAGATAAAGCAGAACTAGATAGACAATCTAAGATCTAACTAGAATTATAAAGAAAATAGGAACTTTGCGGAGTTTAGGAAATGAAGATTTACAGTGTTTGAAACAAATAGTGCCTCGAGTCGATCGCATGCATGCTTTTTTTTATTTCAATATGGTTTTTTAGCACCTCGAGGTTGGTTACTCTTGTCTGCGCTTCCTTCCTTTTTCTGTCGAAGATGTTTTAATCTGTAATTAGGTTGATTCAATTTATTGACCGAGTATATAAACTGCTATCAATGACGATTATCGTAGCATAGAGTCCTGCAGTTCTAGTTGTTTATTAATCTTTGCGGACTGCCTAACCTACATAAACAATTAAAGGAAAGAATAAAGCCACAGTTTTATCTCAGATTGCCTTATTTGCCTTAATGAATTTACGCATGTGGAACTCGGTGCTCTCAAGGTTGGTGGATTCGAAGACCTTTTATCTAAATATGACACGCAGCTTTGACTTGCATTTGTACGTAGACGCATATATTTTGTTCTCCAACTTGTGATATACGGCCAACTGCTGATCTTCAAGTCACTTACATCAGATGATCATAGCCTTGTGGCTTCCTAGCTGGAATGTCTTTTAGTTATCATTGGTAGTAGACACTTTTTCTACCGATGGTTTTTGAAGAGCATATGCTGAAAGTTGTGTACAAGTTCTCAATCAAAGTAAAAGAAGTGAGCAAGGGATCTCAACATGGGTTTCTTTTGTCTTGTCATTTTCATGTCGTGTGAATTTGTGCTAGTTTGGAAACTATATCTTGCAGTAGCAAAATTGGAGCGTGCTAGATGTACACTGCCATGTAGAATTTCTAGCACTTATAGGTGAAAGATTATCAACTTTTATCTTGAAATAGACATCAAAGCTTTAGGTGGTACGATGCACCATTTTGCATTTGTGTTTGCCTAAATTATGAAAACAATCTGCAGTTCGTTAGCGCTTTTGATCTGCTACAGGTGCCTTGAGAATCGGAAATCACAAGTTTGCCGGATCCTCTTGAACAAATCATTGGTAGATAGTTGACTTTTTTGTTCTGAAAGAAAGTAAATAAATAGCAGTTAGATCAGTCCCACAGAACGCAGAAACTAAAGAAACACAACTCCTGAAATTAGAGGGAAAATGAGGATCTACGTAGATGTCAGATAACAATGCATGCGCCGTTCTATCGAGGGTGTCTTCCATCATCCAGCTGGAAAAAATGGTCAAATAAGAGAGAGAGAGAGAGAGAGAGAGAGAGAGCGTCTAGCACAATTCATGGCTAATTGTGAAAGTCACCAAGTTCACAGGACTTGAAAGACCGATACCGATTCTATGTTCTCGTGATCAGGCATTCCTTGGATTCAAGACAAAGCTGAGTACTGAGCTTTCATCGGAGTCCGCCAATGCGCTGCCAACAAAGAAAGCACGTAATATATTCTTTAACTAGTTGGTTACTGTGTATCGTTGATGGCAATGTTTCTCTGCAAGGTCATGAATATGATGTTCTGGAAATTAAACTGCAATATGCTTTCAAAATCTATTAGTCAAGGTAGAGTTACTCTAGAAGCTCAGGAAACAAACCAGGATATCTTTCTGTTTTTCAGGAACGTTTTTAGTAAACAATCAAAACGATGAGCTCAGAGAGAAAGAGAGAGATTATTTGAAGATGCGAGTTATGATCTTGTATTACTGTTAATCTGCAGGAGCTATTATCGTTGCACGCAGGATAATTGCCATGTAAAGAAGCGCGTCGAGCGACTGGCAGAGGACCCTCGGATGGTGATCACAACCTATGAGGGTCGACACTGTCATTCGCCATCACATGACGAAGACAACTCCCCGACGTCATCTCAAGTAAACTTCCTGTGGTAGAAGCTTATTCGTTCACTTCAAGATGATTCAGTTCCTCACATGGATTTGAACTCATATTAGTTCCACATGGCGTGGAAATAAATAAAGCAGCCATTGGCGATCTGTATTGACATGCTTGTTTTAGAATCTAAGCTCCTTCCTGTTTTATCATTTTATTGAGAATGGAGATCAAGGGTACTTGAGGTCCTGACGAGTGTTTGGGATCACTTGCAGCATGACCAATCTCATGAACTCTTTTTGAAATGATAAAATAAGAAGTTCATGAACTTGGTCATGTTTCACATGATCCAAAAAATAGCCTTCTGTTCTATTTGGAAGATCTAGACATCTCCTTCCGTTTCCTGTTTCTTTTTCCTGCTGTCGCAGAACATTGGTCTAGAGAAATGTAATTGTTTGTCCCTTGCTTTCTCCTTTGCCGCGTACTTCTATTTTAGAGGACAAATTCAATTTTTTGACTGACTTCCTTTTACCTGATATATTCCTTTAAACAATGCTCATTCTTAGAGATGTTTGAAGGCCCAATGGCGAAAGTTAACATAAAATATGCCTATTGCATCTGTTTTGTACTCTTGAGTAATTCAATGTCCATACCATTATAACCCAATGCGAGTGAAATTATAAATTTCCTATCAGAATTTAGTCATGTCATTCCCATGTCGTTTAGAAATTTGTTCAAAGAAAACTTATTGTGGTTTGCACTAGCCTTACTCACGTACTTCAGCCCTTATGATGCTCATTACATAATAGGAATACATATAGAACCAAGCATATGATATTCTACCCTCAAACACTTCTATTTTTCATGAAAAACACTTTTCTGTTCCTATTCCTGAAGGCCAGAATGTTTTATGGAAATTTTAGGCCATCTTTTCCAAGAAACTTATGTCATCGTAATCAACTAATTATGTACACACACACACGTACTTATGCATGTATATATTTATCTTAAAAGGCAATGTGTACCTTCATTCATCAGTATGTAGTTTGGTCATTAATGTTTGTTAATAGCAAACAAAATTTTTACAACAAGATATTCTTTCGATTTTTTGAAACGGTAACATTTATTATTTTGATTTTATTAGCAATATAAAACTTCCTGAGTGAACAATCTATTATTGACAAATTTCTTCCAATTGCACCAATGACTTAAATCTCATTTGTATAATTTATTTTCCTTGAAAATAAGCATGTAGTTAAGCATGTTCAAGAATAGAATCATATTGCATGATCCCCACGAATACAGATTTACACACACACACACACACACACACACACATATATATACATATATAAAGAGGAATCTTTGGATTCTATGTAAGCCTTTTAATTTGTCCGCACAAGCAGAAAGTGTTGCAGGGCCGGAGACGACGCGACCCTGCACGGCCTGACACCGGTGCGACTGTTCACTTCCATGAGGTTAACGGTTATTGCTTGGGAGCGTCTCACTGTACCTTTGCATGGTTACATCAAACGGCATGCACTTACTTAGAAACCAGTTTCTTCTTCATTTCTAAAGTTCGTTTCACTGCTCCCTGTTGCAATGCGCTTCCTCCTCGTTTATTAGCAACTAAGATGCAAACACCGCCTCTAGCTACAGATATAAGTGGCTTTGCTAGTTTCCGATAAGCTAGTGATAGAGCTAAAACTAGTTCATTGGTTAGGTTTATCAGAGATACATACTTATATACTTACATACACATATACCTACATACATATGTGTGTATGTGTGCTTAGAGAAATTAAAACGAACAATCGCCAGATGACAAAATTATTTTAAATGCACCGCTCCACTAGCAATGGTTAATTTACGGTATAGTGATAGTTTATGGTGCTTTTAGCGATAGTTTAAATTGCATCTGATCATAACTTTTAAATATTTAGTCATCTGGCAACATCCGCAACTCACAGATTTAAAAATGTGTTTAAGCGAGGACTCTTGCCAACCTTGCACTTTCATTGTAAATGGGGGTTGAGAAACTACAAGCTCAAGAATCATGGACCGGCTGTGACTTCTCAGGCATCCTTGGCCACGGCCTCAAAATCCCTACATGGTTGAGAAAGACAAGTCATGTAAGTGCCGCGTGCGTTTGAAAATGAATGTTCATGAAGAAGCAGAGGCTGCATGCACGTATCTCTATCTATCTGTCTAACGTCGTTATGATGTTTTGGCCATGTGAATGTGATGAATAAGATATCACGAGAACTTGTTGAAGTTCATGATGGAGGACGTGACATGCAGAAGCAAACATGTACCTATGAGGTTAGGGCACAGGAGTCCAACCTTTATATTTAAATATCTAATATCTTGTTGTATATACTTGCATCTCATAAATATATTGACACATCAAGGAGGGGGCAGAATTGAACCTATTCTATCATTTGGTCAAGGGCAGAGGCAGTGTGGGCAATCGTCCAAGCAAACCCCAAAAAAATGTGTCTTTTCATATTCACACTTCAAGGTAATTTTTTTTTCATTTACATGTTGGTGCTGCATGAAACTTAACAACTATTATAACTAGTGAACCTTAACCAAAGTTTTTTGGTTCCACCCCTATATATATATATATATATATATATATATATATATATATATCATGTAGAGAATTTGATTTGGATTTTGCCCATTGAACAGTAAAGGGTAATAGTGATGTGCTGATTTCCTCTATGGGGGAAATTTGTCTCATGCAGGAAAACGCTTTAAAGTGCCTCTAATCGTTTTGTAAAGTTAAGAAGAACGGAACACGATTTTGAGTAACATATGGTAGGAAAACTTTAGTAAAAATATTGTCAAACACATCGTTAACTTGGTGGTGTAAAAATCATTATAGTGAAAAGATTTCAAAAACTCAGTGTTTGTTGTACTACGAAATTTGGGGTGTTCTTTAAACATTGCAAATACCATTCCCGGTAGTCTTTCTTATCTTGAATTGGTATTGGGTTGGGATATTTTGAAAATTATTAAAAAAAATATTGTTTTTATTCTCAAGCTTAATTTGGCTCCTTTTTCTAAGTCTGCACGGCTAGTTGTTAAGTTCTATAAAAAAAAGAAATTGAAGGGCACGTAGGCCTAGTCCATTAATTTTCAAGAAAATTTTAAAAGACATATAAGGGTTTTTTATTGAATAATTGTATTTTTTATCATAATGAAAAAAAAAACTTTTCCTTTGCTTTTATCGGGAAAAACAAACCAGCTAGAGGCTGACTCAAACGAGCATAGTTAAACCAAAAAAGTGACTTGATATCTTGCGGAAACAGATAACAGCAGGAGTACGATTACATACTATGCGTTTCAATCCCTTTCTGCACATCCTGCCACATCTTAATCTGCGTTATGAAGCAGATGGTGTCAGCCGGGGACGCGGCCTTCGTCAGAAAGAGGACCCCATCCCCCCTTCCTGAGCAATGCCCCCTCACACCAATATGAGTTTGAACCCTAACAGCTCAACACTAATACGAGTTTGAGCCCCAAGAGCTTTTGTTCAGCATGCAGCAAGGCAGTCCGCTCCAAAGAGGGTCCGCGTTAAGAAACCCATAGTTGCTGTCACGACTCAATGCGCTACGCTCTAAGTTTGTAAAAAGTTCTCTACACACCCCAGGGGCGAGAGGCATTAATACAGGAAGGAAAGGGGGAGCGGAGGGCACTAGGGCATCTTTTTGAGATGGTGGAAAAAAAAGGAAAATTTTATTAGGATTTCAATCCCAATGACATTAGAATTGAATCTGCCTTGCACTTAGGTTCTCCTCCACTACTTTCATCTTAGTAGTTCGAAAGTGTTTATCTTGATACATGGTTATGTGCACTAGAGTACACCACTCACAACCTCTGGTGCATGACACATCCCCCTCTAGCCCACTTCATCCCCCTCTAGCCCACTTCTTAGGAGGATCTGTCATGCATAAGGGCATGTGCTGGCCTGTATGGTGAGGCAGGTAGACATACAGGCCTTTGCGATAACCAGCTTCGGTTTGTCACTTGCCCTTTATTTCACAACTTCTCATATGTAGCAGCCTGGCTTACTTCCCCTTATCCTGCACCAACCTCTATCCTTGCCAGTGGTTCTCCTCTTCACCCCAACTTCTAATATAACCAAGATGCTGGAGGCCGGAGGCCGACTTGGGTGGAACATATGTAACAATCGAGTGTTTAGCTTGTCGTCATTGCCTTAGTAGATTCCACATGTTACCTGCCAAAGAGTGAAGTTGGTTGTATGCACAAACTTTTGCATGCACATGAGTATGTAATGACCAAAATACCCTTCAAGTGAAAAAGATGAATTTTGATAAGGATACAGAAGATATTGTAAAAAATAAAAAGACTAAAAGTTACATGTTATTATAAGAAGTTCTAAAATACTCTCAGACCCGCCGCTGTTTTTGGAGGTGTGTGTATTTGTTGGGTGCACAGGCTTGTGCATGCAAATCTATCTCATGGAAGAGCTAGCCGGCTTTGCTTTTCACTTACACTTCTCTAACTCTCTCTTTTCCTTGTTTGCTTTTTTTTGGTAATTTTTCTCGTAAATTAAAATTTGTCACCTGATTCTCTTGTTTTGATACTTTTTCCGTTTGATTGGCATCTTCCGTACGAACGGGTTCCATTAATTTACAAACTAGACTAGACCGTGTCTTCGTTAAGAACAAGTACGCGATTGAACTTATTTTGTTGGATTATTAGATTTGGTTTTCACAAAGCATGGGACTGGGAACTTCTGAAGAGAAAAATTATCCATGCTTACAGATTGCAAATATTATATGCTAAATTGAAATGAAATAAATCTCTCTCTCTCATTCTCTCTGGTCATAAAGTACATGGAAATTGGCTTTATGGCCCTTGAGAGACATGCATATACGTTGAGATCATAGCCATATTGACAAGAGGTCAGTTTTTGTTGTCATGCAAGGACACTCACTAGGACATAATAGTCATAAATGTTGGGATGTTTTGAGTAAACAGGAGGGAACTCCACCACCTAGTAAGAGGCTGAAGCTTCTTCTCTTTCTAGGTCCAGTAAGCCTCGACATTAGGCGGAGCTGGGCCCTGGCCAGCCTGACATCCAAAACTTGGGCCCGGGCTCGGCCCGACCATTCAAACCTGAAACCGATCAAATTAAATTATAAAAAAATTAATATAAAATAATACATAAATATAATTAATTATAATAAATTGTTATATTTACATATATATTAATAAAATAAATACAAAAAAAACATTATTGGGCCCACTGGGGCTTATCGGGCCCAACCGAGCTGGGTACCGGGTACCCACCGGCGGCCCGGCCCGATGCCCAGCCTTAGGGTTCAGAACTATGTTGGAACTAGAGAAGGACTTACGTTTAATCCATTCAACTTTGAGAGTAGTGTCTGATACTTTTTGCAGTTACTGCAAAATAGTATCATCGGTTCAACTTGAGAGTTGTGTCTCTTAATTTTCGCAGTCTGAAATAGTGGCATTTATGTAGATGGGAATAAGCAAGTGAGAAGGCTCCCACTGGCCTAATATGCTACACCCCATGAAACAATCTGGGGGATATTTGTACAGCCAATTAATCTACCACTGGGGTTCAACCGGCTCAAGTGAACAAGGCGCATTTCCTCTGTTGTCACAACAATGGCCGGCAGATTTTCTTTTTCTCTTCATTCTACCGAGAGATGGTCGCGGGGGCTTGATCGACTATTGACTAGATCAAAAAATAAGAAGGAAAATTATTTTCTTCACATTCATTCTTGCCATTTAACAAACCATTATTTCCAAGATTTTTTTGTTTTAAAGTACTATACTTTTTTTAGTGTAACTAACATTTACTTATTTGCTATGTATAGCCTTATGGAAAATTAGTTTTTTGTCATTTGAATTCACCGATACAAGGTTTCACTCAACCGTCCGGGCACGTTTATGAGGGCTAGATGTAGTGTTTCATTCGAGCAAAAGTGATGTCATGCAGTAGTGGAGCTATATATGAGGACCCTTTAATGTTTCTTTATTTTCACATTAACTTTCAAATATTTGTTTTGTTATATATATGAGCCGTGCCCTATTAGATATGAAATCTGTGAATGAGTGCACCTCCAAAAATTTTTCTGGCCCCGCCACTTATCACATAGTAAATTTAATGAACCAAGAACCACTAGAGATTATTAAGGTTTCTGCACATGTGATACAAGGACACTGAGTTTTTATTTTTTTGGTTCAATGTTAATCTTATTTCTAGGGTTGTTCTCATTTTTTTCCAAGAAGGGCCGGCTTTTATCTCACTTGGTGTAACTTGCTACATGGGTCGTGAATGCAGTGGCGGAGCCAGGATTTTTTTCAGGGGCAGGCCAAATGGGGGTTAGGTTTTGTGGGTTGGATTTGAGTAGGGCCAAACTGAACTCACATTCAAAAAATACATGGAGACAAAAAAAAAATCAATTTTTTACATTGTATTTTTTTTCATTTGGTTGGGGTGGGGTCATGGCCTAGGCGGGCCCCCTTCCCTCTGCCCTTGCATGAATGGAAGCTTAACTTGCGTTTGAGATGCACCCTTGCTGTTGTGCATTCGGCTCCTGCAGCCATTACTGCTATTTTCTTGATCTATCCTATTGGCGAGGAAAGCTTTCCGGATTGTATGCCTTTAAGAATATCTAGTACTTTCAACTTCATGCTTGTATTTCAGGCTAAACACAACATCCATATGCATCCATTCCACAAGTAAGGTGTGGCTGGTATATTTGGTGGCTCTCTCTGTTCAGTGCTATGCATGGTTCTTTGATGACCTATAGTTTGATCAGGAAAACTATTTAAAAAGAATATAGAATGAAGGTTACAAATTGGAAGAAGAGGAAGAAACCTATAATATGGTAGCTGCTCATGGTTATTTTGGTCAATTGATCTTCAAATGTGCTACTATCTAGTTTCAACAACTCTCATTCCTCACACTTCTCCCTAAGATATGCATGTGTGTGTGTGTGTACAAACAGCTACTAGCTAGACCCTCACGTACCAAACTTTGATTGGAATAATCTAAGTTATAGATTTGAAAAGATATCAAATGTTGGAGATTAAGTCACAAATAAAGAATCTAAATTGGTTTTTCAAAAGTCCAAAATGTCCTTCAAAGAAGGCAAGAGTTTTCAACTAATAAAACTCATTTGTTTCCCTCTTTTTTTTCTCTATCTCCTCATTTGTTGAATCAACTACCTGGATCCGACCGAACTGCCACTATCCCATTTTATCCAAGTAAATCAACAAATAAGCAAACAAACTCCTAGGGCTGTCAATATTAAGTTGGATTTGAATTGGATATCCAACCAAACTGCTTTCAAAAAAGTTGTAATAAAAAAAAATTGATGTCCAATTGAGAAACAACATCAAATTTTGAAAATGACAAATTGGATTCAGAGTTTTGTTAAATAAATATCCAAATTGTCTTAGAATTCAGATTCAGATTTGAATGTAGTTTAAAATAAGCATCTTATGCATCTCCAAAATTTGTACATTTTAAAAGTTGAACATAGTATAATTCAGTTTGAATTCAATTGTGAATTAAAAGTTGGATTCAAGTTTGGATGTAAAAATAAAAGTCTGGTTTGGTTTGGATTCATATTATAAATTTGAAAATCAAATTCAAATATATAATAGATTCCTATACGTGAACATCTAATAAAATTAATGGATATGGGATTTAATGGGTATTTTCTATTCAAATCCAATACATTGACATCCTTAAAAATTTACTCCTCTCTCCCGATATATAACACTATATGAAAAATATTTAATAAGAATGTCCCACACCGCAAATGGATCGAGGCCGAACTCTTTCCTTTGACAAAAACTAAGGGGAAGCAAGCAAACTACTATAAACAGTACATGGAATACAATAACTTACTCTTAAACTGCCAAATAAATCATGACAGGAAAAGAATTTAGCTTAAAGAGCCCTTCCATCAAGAACAGCATCAAGTCAGCTTCATCTACTGTCATTGTGCATAAAAGGAAAACAATATATATGGTCTATCAATAAGTTTGGTATATATATCATCTGCCCGATCATTAATATGATATGCATCAACCGTTGTTGCACCATAGACCTTCAGTAATGCTCTTGTGACGATTATTTTTTAACAATATATTCCTATTTTTTAACCATTCAACAACATTAAACATTTGACACTTTTCATTTTTAGCTATCCAATAACATTTGTTATCTGGCACTCTAAGCCATTGATTAGAGAGAAAAGTACCGATGCTGCTTTCAGAACACATGTGTTTGCATCCCAAAATTTTCATTGGTTTTGGAGTGCTCCAGAAAAATGAGGTTTTGCTTTGAAATAGGGAAGAGAGGGACTCGCCCGTCGGTACGAGGATCGACCGTTCCCGGCACCTTTACTGGGGGTAATCAACCCAAGGACTATGTTTATTATTGATGCATTTCATTTTAACTTAAACATCCTTTTAATTCTATATGCGGTGTAGAAAATATTGAAAGTTTGATGTTTCAAACTTTTGAAAAGATTCTTGAAGAGTTGCTTGAAAATGTGAAATATTTTGAAGAAAAAGTAGAATTAGTAAATATCATTTGAAAATTTTGTGAAATCATTTTGAAATCACTTTAGTGTTCTCTTAAGACTTTAAGTAGGTTTGAGATTTTGCTCTAATTCGGTTACCACCTAGTTAGAGCTTCATCCCCTCTTGCTTAAGTTCTTTTGGAGATGTGCTTGTGATCATAAGTGAAATAAAGTGGGTGATAATGCATGGATGCATTTATCCTATATGATTGAAAGAATGTAAAACATTCCTACCACAACATTCATCTAAAGTCATTCCTACCACAACATACATCTAAGATTTTTGTTTTTGTAAATATCATATATATGAAGGAAAAGTTTTTGAAAATGGATTGAGATTGTAGACCTATCAAGCATGAATCCAATATTGGATCATTACTTGGTTTGTGGTCTTGATGAAGTCGGCAAATGAAAAATTAATATCTTAAATGATAAGAGAAAATATTGAATGAATGGAAAAGATGAAAGACTTGATCCCAAGAGAGGTATAGAGAAAGAGAGAGAGAAAGAGATATTGAAAATAAAAAAATCAAAGATTTAAAAGGAAGAGAGATACGTATTCCTATATGTATAGATACGTACATGAAACCTTGTGAAAATGAAGCTTAAATCAAATAGAGAAGAGAATATCATTTTAAAAAGAGAGAGAGATTTAAAATGGAATACACGTTTATATATTTATATATACGTATATGAGAGTTTGCAAAATGATATGTTAAATCATAAAGAGAGAATGACAAAGAAAGACATTCATGTGCACACATACGTATATAACATGTATATATACATATGTCTTCATGAGTATTAAAATCAAAAAATGAATTGAAAATAGCCGACTTCAATTTTTGATGTAGGCCGGAGGAAAACTTGGGTTCATGCAAGAACCTAAGTTAAGTCTCCAAGGCCATGTTAGAAGATTTATTTTTCAAAATGTTTTGGAAAATATGATTTATATAAGCATAGAATGTTATTATTTAGTTTGTTGTAAGAGATATATTTCTTCCACCGTTGGGTATGGAAGAAAACAAGCAACATAACGATACACTCATTAGGGTTCCTAATGGAGGATTAAGAATGAAACTAGCACAAAATGACATGCAAAATGCATATTAACATGTACATTTTCGTAAGGGTTCATCCCGGGTTGGACAAGTCTCAACCTCAAAAATCAACATGAAAATAAAGAATTCCCAAACCACACTCTCATTCCCACCATACATTCACATGTAAATGGAAAGCCAAATAACTATGCGTAAATAACATATGAACAATGTTCAAGGAAGGAAAGAGATTGAAATGATGATGGAAAGAGAAAGATTCAACTAAAAGGAAGGACATGATGTAACTATGAAATGATATACCACCTCATCTTATCATGTTCTCGGTGCACTTGAGTATAACCTCTTGACTCTAAAATAGAGATTGAGAGCTATCTCATTTGGCCATGGAAAAATGAGGAAGAGAGGAAAATAGAAGGAAGCAAAAGAACAACAAGAATGTATTCATGAAAAGAAAGAATATGATTAGAATGAAAGATCATCTCATCTTTCCATGTTCTCGGTGCACTTGAGTATAGCCTCTTGACTCTAAAATAGAGATTGAGAGCTATCTCATTTGGCCATTGAGAAATGAGGAAGAGAGGAAAATAGAAAAAAATTGTAGAAAGAGAAACGATGCTATATTTAATAAAAGAGAAAATATGATTCTGAAATAAAAGATCATCTTATCTTTTCATGCTCTCAATGCACTTGAGTATAGTCTCTTGTCTCTAAAAAGAGATTGAGCACTACCTTATTTAGCCATGAAGAGATGAAAATGAGGAGAAAATGTAGAAATAGAAACAATGTTATATTTAGTAAAAAAGAAAGCATGATTCAATCATCTCATCTCATCTTTTCATGCTCCCAATGCACTTGAGCATAGCCTATTGTCTCTAAAAGAAAGAGATTGAGTACTATCTCTTTTAGTCATGGGAAGAGGAGAAAGATGGAAAAGAAAATTAACAAGAACAAGACTATATTGAAGAGATGAAATAACAATAACAACAAAAATATATTCATTAAGGGAAAGAACAACAACAACAATAGTATATTAAAGAGAAAAAAAAGCAAGAAGATATTAATAAAGAGAAAGAACAACAATAAGAAAAATACTTGAAAGAGCATGATTTAATCATAAAATAAAATATCATCTCATCTTCTCATGCTCCCGGTGCACTTGAGCATAGTCTCTTGTCTCTAAAAAGAGTTTGAGTGTTATCTCCTTTGGCCATGGGGAGATGAAGATGAGAAGAGAAAATGAAAATAACTATAAGACTATGTTGAAGGAAAAGAAATAACATAATAATAAGACTATTAATGAAAAGAAAGAAGAGAGAAATGGGAGGGATGATGGTTACATACATCTAATGAGAAATGACCTAAGGAAGAATACATTCACTTGAAGACCTCCTTTTGAATGAAGCTCTAAGGGTGTTGTAGCTTGTTTCAAGTTGGAGAAGGGAATGGAGAGAGAAAGGGGGAGAGAGAGAGAACTCAAGAGAAACTCTAAGTCTTCTAGTGAGAATACACTAGAGTTTCTCCCAAAGACCAATCTTACCCAAGAGGGAGGAAATGGAGGGTATTTATAGAAGATTTTGGAGCCAAAACCGTAAATTTGAATTTTTTTGAATTTCCCCCCTTTCCCATCTGAATTTCACATAATTTTAAAGTATTTTGAAAAAGAAATAACCTAAAAAGACCAAAATCACCCTCTAAAAGGAGTTTCTTTTGTCAAAAGGAGGGGCAAATGGGTCTTGCCTACCAAAAGACTAAAATCTCCCTCTAAAAGGAGTTTCTTTTGTCAAAAGGAGGGGCAAATGGGTCTTGCCCACCAAAAGACCAAAATTGCCCTCTAAAAGGACTTTCTTTTGTCAAAAGGCGGACAAATGAGTCTTGTCCACCAAAAGACTAAAATTACCCTCTAAAAGGAGATTTTTTGGTCAAAAAGAAGGGCAAATGAGTCTTGCCCACTAAAAGACTAAAATTACCCTCTAAAAGGAGGTTTTTTGGTCAAAAGGAAGGGCAAAATAGTCTTAAATGATCTATTTGGATATGAACTTGGGTTTTGGATCTGAAAGTAGTATTTCGGATTTAATCTGGATCTAAAATTTGTATTTTAGATTTAATTTGGATCTAAAATTTGTATTTTGGATTTAATTTGGATCTAAGAGTTGCATTTTGAATTCAAATCTTGTGCTTAAATTTGAATTTCGCACTTGGATAAAACATCATAGTCTTTTGAAAAAAAATTTGGGGTGATTACAACATGTTATTTATACATGTACTGACTTAGCTATTCAATAATATCATAAATTTGACGCTGTTTAACTATTAAATAGGCCTGGGCCACCGGCGGGGTTCGGGCCCGGGTCGGCTCGGCCCGGCCCGATCCAACCCGACAATAATAAAAAAAAATAATCTTTATTATTTTTTAAATTTAATAATGTATATTTTATTATTAAAAATATGTTTTATATTATTAAAAATTATTTTGTAATGTTAAAAAATATTTTTTTTATTTTTAAACGGGCCGGGCGGGGTCAGACCCGAGCTTCAGGCCCAATGGGCTGGGTTTTACCGGGCCGGGCCAACCCCCACCCCTAGAGTATTGCCTAGAGAGAAAACCAGTACCGCAAGCTGCTTTTGGAACGCACTTTATTTAAACATGTACTTACTTCGACAATGTATCTTTGAAATGCATAACATTTTTCTTATAAAGCGTTCATTCAAACAAAAATATGACGGACGCGCTCAAATAACTCACATCAAAATTGAAAGAAAAAATGTCGTTTTTTGGATTGTTTTTGAATTAACAGCGTCAGGGGCTTCATAATAAGTATTGATCATCAGTTCAAGCCAGTTTCTGTCATAGTGTGTAAAAAACAACAGTTCCATGAACACCTGCTTGACATTTCAACAACTAATTTGTAATAGAGCTCCCTTGCTTGCATTTCTCCAGTACCACATTTAATCACTTTTATATCATATATGTTGAAGATCATCTGATCAGTCATATGACCAGCCATTGGAACTTGTCTATTGCGTGTATAAAGAATCCTTGTACAGGATTCACTTGTCAATGGGAATGATCTATATAGAAATATAAAAATATGTTTTGTGCCTCAAATACTCGACACGCCTGGCTGAAGTTATTTGTGACCTCAAAGTTAAACGTTCACATGTTTCTCAGTATAGCAGATATGTGCCAATGAGCATGAGAGAGTTCCTCACAACCAGGGAGAGCCATAAATTTTTTCATGAGGAGGGTCGAATTAAAGTTTCTAAGTTTTGAGTAGGGCCTAAATATCATTTTTCAAAAATTTTATATAAAACAAATGAAATTTTCTAAAATTTAAATGTAAATTAAAAAAATGAAGTGGGCCCAAGGCCCATGCTAGCTCTACCTTGACTCCACCCGTGTTCACAACCCATGCATCTTCATCAGTTTGATGATATACTGTACCTCTTATAGTCGAGGAAAATAACCCCATGGAAAATACATTGGGTTCACAAATTACCGGTTCCATGTTGCGCCCACCTCTTATGGTCCAGAAAAGTAACATCCATGGAAAGATCAGTTGTTCACAAATTACCACAAAAAACTTGTTATTTAAGAAAACATTCAGTCAGATCTATTTAAAAATACTCTAATTTTCAACATTAGTTGTTCAAGTTAATCATTCATCCATGTCCACGCCCTTGCTCTTGGGTGGAGAGATATAAGGTACATAAATAGAGGAGGAGGACTAGGAAAGAAAGTGCAGTGGTTTATAAACTACAAATTACATAAAAAAATTTCTTCATAAATTTTTTAAAAAGGCAAATGATGCCATTCAATGTTTTCGGTTAGCTATTTAAAACTGAATCTTTCATTTGTAAATTGTTTTACAAACTCAATAAGCTTTTCGTAATTTGTCAAACATTTAACAATTCCTTTTAGATATCTTAAACTTTTAAATGGTACTTTATGAATTCTACTCATCAACATGGTAACTATGAGGGGCATGGTTGAACAGGTGGGTCTTCAAAAGTTTCGGTGGTCGCGGTCACGTCAGTTAGATTCTCTCAAACATGACTCTTTTAAACTATACACAATGGTAAACTCTGAAGGGCATATGTTGGGTCTTGTCAGACAATTAGATTTTTTCGAACATCACTTTTCTAAACTTTACACGAGATGGTAAACTTTGAAGGACATAGTGTAGCTGGTTGAACTGTTGTTGGGTCTATGAAAGTTTAATGATAAGATAGATTATCCCGGACAGGGCACCTCCAAACTATACACAAATGATAGACAATATTTTAATTAGAAAAGGTCAAAAGGTCAAACATACCCAAAAAAAAAGTATACGGGCATCCCAACATCATCATCATCGTTTATCATCCATCATCATACCATCATTATCATTCATCCATGATCGTCCATCCGCACATCATTGTCATCCATCGTCACATCGACGCCCCCACAAGCCGGGTCCATGACCGGAGAGTGTCAACTATCAAGATTTGTTTCACGCAGAAGAAAGGTCCACGCGGCAGGGGAAGGCGAGCTCTGGATCGTAGATCTGAAGCTGGGCGCTGATTGGGCGGGAGGTCCACGTCCAGGAGTGCTCTTTTCCGGCCACCGGAGACGGAAGGCGGCAGAGCTGACGGACGCGTGGTGTGAAATATCCGCATCCCGATTGGGAGGAGGAGAGAGCGGATGGGATGGCGGTGCGCCGCCCACCACATGCTCTGTGTGGACTCCGCTCCTACTTCCTCCACCCTCAATCACGTTACCAAGGGGATTTCGGATTTGCGGTGTAAAACTTAGGGCCTTCAATGAGTCCCTTTCAATGGAATCGGTGACAAACTGATTCCATTCGTTAGCCGATATATATTCATTTCATTATTCAAAGGTATCGTGTTCTATGTGTTATTCATTTTGAATATTATTTTGTATAAAATTGTAAAGTAATTATTTTTAGGTTTTTACTATGTTTTTAAAGTACATATGATAATAGTTTTCACCAATTTATAACTAGTTCGATGAATCGGCCGATTTGGTGACCCAGCAACCTGGCCGATTCACTCTGGACCATGCCTCATGCCCTGCCCTTCTCATTTCCGAGCAGAGACACACGCAAATGGTGACGCCATGTTAGGGTTAGCAGCACTTGTGCACTCCAAATTTGAGATAACAAAAATCTAGGGTTGGGTCCAAAGGTCACCATGGATGAATTTTCTCATGAGTTGGTATAAAATCATTATGACATGCAGTAGTGACATTTATAGTAGTTCCAGTGTTGGTAGATAAGTTATATATATATATATATATATATATATATATATATATATATATATATATATATATATATATATATATATATATATATATATATATATATATATATATATATGAAAACTGGAATCCACTAGTTGCCTAATGTTGTCCAAAATTGATTAAATACATCTTAAACAATCGCTAAAAATCATAATCAACTGTCACTATACCATAAACCGTTGTTAATGTTTCTGTTCCATGGTATTTTCAACTACTGTTTTTAAATATTCATGGATTTCTACACCTAGGTGTGTCCATAAAAATCTCACAGCTCACACCTAGAGCTCAATGTAGTGCACAGGGGCAGAGCCAAAAAATTTTCATGATGGCGGCTGAATTAAAGTTTCTAAATTTTGAGATTGGACGAAGTATCATTTTTCAAAACTTTTATATGGGACAAGTAAATTTTTAATTTTTTTTTTGAGGTGAGGCCAGGGCCCTTACAGGACTAACCGTGGCTCCGCCCGTGGTAGTGCATATGCCTTTCATGGCATGCAACCCCATGCATTGCATATGAGAGGCCGGAAACCATGAATCTTACACAGACACGCACGACGGGTAAAATGTTTTGATTAAATCATTGAAGGTTTTATACTATATATAGGTTTCCCATGCACCCTTATGACTTGTATCTTATTTATTCAACTTACCTTCTTTTTTCAGGGTCAGATGAATAATGTTTTGACTTGTCATAGTTAAACAATAATTTGGTGCATTAATGGAAGCTTAACAGCCTAATTTAAATAGACGTAATAACACTTTATATGTGCTAGGACTATATCGTAACCTTTTCTCATTAACAGGTTTGTGTTTTATATACTGAACCATTTGTGCATGTGTTTGAGTTTTAGATAGCAACTAAGTATGGTTGTAATCAAGATATCTTTTGACATATATGTGCCAATTTGATCCATTTCTAAGCTCGAGCTCCTGATTTGACAGATCCTAACCTGCCCCTTAACAATTTCGGCTCCAACCCCAAAAAGGGTAGAAACTAGGACAACATCTATTTAATAATCCTTTTTATAAACCCTTGAAGATCCCTTGCAATCTTCAATACGAGACTTAAATTTTTGGGGTGTTACAAGTGGTCAGAAGAATCTCGAGTGCTTGAGCTAAAGATTTCTCGTTATGGGTCACTGTTACTTTAAATTTTAAAATTTAAAGAGCACTTATATTTAAAAAAAATTTAAAAGTAATGAAGTTTTTATGTATAAATAAAACAAATTCCGTGGGCCTGTGTGGTCAATTGCCCATAAGAATCTCAACCTTGGCTCTGCCACTGGAAAGAGCTAAGCTGGAAGGTTTTTTGTTTGCTTTTCTTTTAAACATATTATCCTGCTCAAACAATCAATTAATGGAAATTTCAAGAAATGTTTGGAGTTTCGATGACCCTAGATTTTGTATGACGGGAGGTTCTTTACAGTCCAAATACATTCAAGTGTGAAATATAAAAAATAATTATATGCCGTAGTCTTTTATATGATGCTGCTGCTATACTCTCTCTTGAGGATAAGAAGCAGTCCATATGATAATGGAGATTGAGAGAGAAACAAGGAAGACACATCGATGGTAGTTCCTTTCACGGTGGGCTCCGGTCAAGTGCTAGAATTTAAGAACTCAGGTGTGGAAAATTGAACCTCTTACGAACAAAACAGAAAAAGGCGCGTAGACGCTTGGTCCTCTCAAAGTCACTTTATTTGGTAGGAACACTTGGGATGTAAGGAGATGTAGAATGCAATGTCTCATGAACGTAGACGCTTGGTCCTCTCAAAGTCACTTTCTTTGGTAGGAACACTTGGGATGTAAGGAGACGTAGAATGCAATGTCTCATGAATATGTTTCAATACTCAGAAAATATTTTCAAACATTGTTATTAGATCTCTCCTAATGCATATTCCTCTGCAAAGCCTGACGGGCTGAGCTCTATCATTTATTAAAAAAAAAAAATTGGTATTTACAAACAACAAAAACCTAAGGGGGAAACATCTAGAATTGTATAAAGTGGTATTTACAAACAACAAAAAAGTAAGGGGAAAACATCTAGAATTATATAACGTTGGTGATACGTGTCATACTGGTACACGCACGAAATTTCATACACCTCTTATTCACATAAAAAAACAAGTTTTTGGAAAGATACAAATAAAAAAAAAAAAGTGAAATAACTATAAAGGACATGTTTTTTTTTAAATTACAAAAACATCCATTTCTTTTACTTGGTATGTAAGCGACACCCGCATAATGGTGCATGCAACTTCAATGTATCCCAGCACAGTTTTGACCCCGTAGGGCAGGATTTCAGAAACCACTTGACAAAATGGGTTGCTGTTAGTAAACCCAACGTGTATCTATAAGCTATTCCATCTGAGTTTTTTTTTTCCAGTACCAAAAGTTTAACTTCATATTGAAGCTTGTGAAAAGATTTTTAAGGGCTTATAAAAAAGACTGTTAAAATAGTTAGTTGTCCACCGAAATTGCTAAAGGGTGAGTTGAAATATGTCAGACTAGAGGCCAGAGCTTAGGAGTGAGTCGAGTCATTATAGTAGTATCAAAGTATGGTTCAAGACTCGGGCTTGAATTCTTATTAAGGGGTAGATTATAACACCCTAAAAGTTTAGTCCAGTATTAAAGATTGTGAGATATCTTCAAGAACTTATAAAACGAGTTATTAAAATGGGTAGTTGTCATAGTGTTATCACCCCAAATTTTTCAAAAATGGGGCTATTAAAATTTTCGGTTTATTATTTTTAACATGAATTTTAAATCCAAGTTTAGATCCAAATATAGCATTTCAAACTCAAAATCCAATTATCAAATTCAAATTAGATCCAAAATCCAACTTTCAAATCCAAATTATAACAAGACCCATTTGCCCATCCTTTTGACAAAAAGGCCTTCTTTTAGAGGGCGATTTTGGTCTTTTGGTGGGAAAGACCTATTTGCCCCTCCTTTTGACAAAAGAAACTTCTTTTAGAGGGCGATTTTAGTCTTTTGGCGAACAAGACTCATTTGCCCCTCATTTTGACAAAAGCAACTTCTTTTAGAAGGCGATTTTAGTCTTTTGGTGAACAAGACCCATTTGACCCTCCTTTTGACAAAAGAAACTTCTTTTAGAGGGCAATTTTAGTCTTTTTGAATGGACAAGACTCATTTTAAAAATATCTTTATAAGCCTAATGGTCATTCATACCCATTTTCAAACCATTTCTTTTTCAAAAT
>JAANDH010001409.1:18294-47167 GCA_011799765.1 Nymphaea thermarum
CATTCCTTTGTTCCAGCAATTCACCGGCATCAACATCATCATGTTCTACGCACCGGTGCTCTTCAAGACCCTTGGATTCGGAGACGATGCTTCCCTCATGTCGGCGGTCATCTCGGGCCTTGTCAACGTCATTGCCACCTTCGTGTCGATCGCCACCGTCGACAAATTCGGCCGGCGGGCCTTGTTCCTTGAGGGCGGCCCCAGATGTTCATATGCCAGGTAACGAAACAGGGTTCATATTGATAACCTTCCTTGTTTTAGTTCCCATGTTGATTGGTTCTACCGGTAGCTCTGGATTCTCATGGTTTCTCATGGCTGTTGCAGGTCCTTGTAGGAATCGTCTTGGGCAAAACGTTCGGAGTCTCAGGCACCGGCCACCTGGCCAAGGGCACGGCCGACTTCGTCCTCTTCCTGATCTGTGCGTACGTCGCTGCATTCGCCTGGTCATGGGGTCCTCTCGGATGGTTGGTTCCCAGTGAAATCTTCCCGCTAGAGGTCCGATCTGCTGGCAAAGCATCAACGTGTCTGTGAATGTCCTGTGCACCTTTATCATTGCACAGGTCTTCCTTACAATGCTCTGCCACTTGAAGTTTGGCCTCTTCTTCTTCTTTGCCGGGTGGGTCCTCCTTATGACCGTCTTCATCTTCTTCTTCTTGCCGGAGACGAAGAACGTTCCGATCGAAGAGATGGTCTTGGTGTGGAGGCAGCACTGGTTCTGGGGGAAGGTCCAGCCAGATGAGAATGTGGGCAGCGTCTAACCAGCAAATGCTAAGGCGACTGCATGGATTATGCACTTGAAACGACTGGATGTTGGTGATTGATTATGAAGTTCCATCTCTTTTTTTTTTTGGAAATCTCCTCGCTCGCTTGGGCTGACCTATTCATCATAGATTTGGCTTGTTGGAATAACTTGTTACTTTGTCAGGTGCAAAAGCATGGGGGAAGAGGGTTAATTCACCATTTTTTCTTGCAAATTTCCTTCTTGTATTCGTAAAAGAATGTAGAAACTTATGAAAAAAAAAAAGAAAAAGAAAATGTTGGAAAGCCATTTTCTACCTGAATCGACTCTCTCTCTCTCTCTCTCTCTCTATAGTACTCGTGCACACACACCACCATGTGCGGGATATTACTAAATTGCTAAAAATTTAAAATCTGTTGCTAAAAGAAAACCATGAATTCTTGTTAAAAAACTGCATCATGAACGGTCACTAATGCTCAAATGATGGCTGTTTTTTAATGACAGAATTTGCGGCTTTTTGGCCATCCACCGTTCAGCAACACACTGCAGTATACAACTCCCCTACACTCAAAAAATTCGGACAGAACAAATATACAAGGAAACACTTGGTAAAGACGGCCATCTTGTAGCTTTAGATGTGTCCTTTTACAATAAAAAGATCGATGGAAAAAAACTCAAAAACTTTTTATAAAAATCACATGGAACATAGATAAATAAACCTTGCTCAAGCGGGGTTTCTGCATACCACCCGTTCATCACTCCATGCTATCGTATCTGTTTCCAAGTCTGATCCATTTGGACTCATATGATTTGGATAAGTGGCCCAAGATCCAGATTTTTTCTGCACATATATGGCCTAAGCCTATACCTTTTGCATTTCTCCGGTGCATGCTGTTTTCACCTACTTTCCAATTGTTTAAAAGCTCTTTCCCTTTGTTCCTTCATCTATAGTGTCACATTAAATCAAGCGGAAACAGAAATTTAACTCAAGAGTGCCACCTGTATGAAAATTTTTATTTGAAAAGGCCAAACAATTAATTTTGTACGTTCTTAGATAGAACTTAGATGTGGAAACTCAACGTAATGGATAATCAGCTTGGGATTGTTGTGCCATGTCCAACTAAGTGGATTTGAAATTGAGTTGTAACCAAATATAACTGAATCATTTACATCTTTAAGAGGTTGTTTGTCAAGCCACAAAAGAAGCTTATTGTTTTCGTGTTTACCAGGATTGATGATTAAGAAAGAAAGAAAACAGACTGATATATAACCTCACCAATTTTATATATCGTAAAATGTTGTGTACGTAATAAAACAGCCATACTAAAAGGAGCTCTGATGAGGTCTGCAAAATTGCAATCTATACACAGACCAACGTTCACTTTGCAAGAAGACCCCACGCATATAGTGAACCCAGAAAAAATATGCTGCCATCGATTAGAATTTTTAAGTTGTATCAATGAGCTATTACCATTCACCAACGATGGTGAACCAACCCGGTAGATTTCATGCATTTCTTCAATATCAACACCATGATTGTAAGGTTTACGAATGTGATTGTATTTGACAACATTTTCCAAGTACGAGCAATACATTGTTCGTACTTCAAAAATAACTTAGCAACTGCTTATCATAGTTCAAACCTGCTTAGACAGGATTGACTGCTTCTCGGTTGGATCTTTTATGCTCTTTCCCATTTTCATTTTACAGGCTGCAATGGCGACGTTCATTACATAACTTCTGGATCTTTCCCTGTAGAAAATCACAAACTATAGTAAGCCCAACCCAGTAGTAATGCTAAAATTCATGGCCATCAACATGGCCTAGATATATCTCTACAAAACACACTTCCAAGTCCATGGCAGAGCAAGAAATTTAGGTCTTTTCGTCTTCCTCTCTCTCTTTCTCTTGCGTCGACCAATATAGTTTTTCACATTGCCATCTGGGCTTTCCATTGTCCCTCAGCTTCCACCATCGACTAGGTAAGGGAAAAGATAATGGAAAAATGGTTAGGGCTTGAGGAGTGAAAGGGGAAAAATGAAATTCAAAAGATTTATTCTTTCTCTTTTTAGGTTAAGGGAGGCACCTAACTGGTGTGTCTGGATAGCTCTGCCCCTGCATCAAGTATAGACCACTTGACATACTAAATTCCCAAAAACAGTCAAAACGACACCAAATGCACAGCAAACATTGAGTACATAGGATGAAAAATGGTGACCAACCCAATAGTCCAAGAAAGCAGTAGACTACATACTAAAAGCCATTAGGATGAAAATGGTGACCAATCCAATACTCCAAGAAAGCAGAAGATTAAATACTAAAAGCCATTTACCCTATGTAAGTTCTAGTAATGGGTAATATGTACGCACATCCCATGGCCAACAGGGTAAAAACACCAAAAAGTTACCAACTCAAGCAATAGTTATGTCCTATGCTACCCATTTGAAACCTTCTATAGTTCTATTATTAGGATAAAAGAAACACTCCATTAGATAACCTTAATTTTGTCATACTTCTAGATATTCTTAAATGATCCCAACCAAGTAGATTGAGAAAATTTGATCCAACAAGGTTGCACTAAGTTGTGTCTCACCACCCTTTGGGGCCGAGCTCAGCTTAGGCTTTGAGCGGGTCCAGACGTAGCTGCCCTTGGCAGTTGGTGGACACACACGTGTGCTTGGCTTCGTTGCTTTTGACCGGCCTCTTTGTTCTTGCACGGGATTGGTGTTATGGCCACCCTCTCTCCTTCTCCACCTTTGCGACAACCACGGGGGGCTTGGCTTGGTGGTCACAGTCTTTGTGGTATCAGGCCGGGTAATCCCCTCCCACTTAATTGTTTGCTTTGTCGTGCTGCAATCAGTTTTGTTTGCTCAAATGAGGGGGTCCGTCAGGCTTTGACATTGTCATTCAGTTGGCAGTCTACAATCTTCAATTGTGTTTTCGCCGGCTCGCGTCCTCCTCCAGGCATTCCTCACGCCTGTGTGCTATATGTTTCTCCTTTTGCAGATGGGTGACTGTTCCTTGCGGCCGAGACTTCTAAAGGTGGTCTCCGTTGGTGGGCTGGCCCCCTCACCTTGGTGTGTCTCCTCTTCCCGCTGTGCTTCAAGGCTTCGTCAGCTTCTTCGTACTGTCGCTTCTATCCACATCAGAAGGGGCCAATGGTGGTGTCAGAGGTGTTCTACCTTAAACGGCCGTTGGGGTGCCTCGTGTGCTCGTTGTCGTTTTCCTGCTTGTCAAAATGATTGGCGAATTTTCGGTCAACGGCATGGCTTTGCAGCAGTTGCTTCATCCTTCTGGGTCCAGGTTCCTCTGTCAGCTGCTCCTCAGTCGCCTACTTCGGATGCTAATACTATTTTCTTTGACTCTATCAGACTTTCTTGGCCTGGGCCTGCTTTTCCTGGTGCACGACGTCTGCCTTTCTCGGTTGAGATCCCCACAAGTCTTTAGCCTAGGTGGACTGCCACACTAGCTCTCTTTGCTTGCTGAGCTCCCGCCCTTGCTTCCCCCACCGCCAAAGCTGGCCTTGCCTACTCGGTGGTACCCTGCCTACACTCTGTCGTGCTCCCCTGAGGTACCTTGCTTGCCCCTTCCTTTCTCTTCTTTGCGAGCTTGGGGTACATGCTCGTCTGCCTCGGGATGCCCCGACTCGGTGTTGTTTGCTGCTCCATCTGATCTTGGCGACATCCAGTCGTTTGCACCATCTCAGTCGGCTGCCGGCCCATCAGCTGGCGGTCGCCCCCTTGAGGTCATTGTTGTTGCTCACTCTTCTTCGGATGCAGCCTCCATTGCTTTGACTTCTGTCGATTCGTCACGCTCAGCCAGGCCATCTCCCTCTGTTGCTTGTGTCATGCTCTTTATCCTTGTTACCGGCCCCCTTTGCCTCCTCTACCTTTCACGACCACCTCCTTTTTTCATCTGCTCTAGTTGTCTTCTGTCTCCATTGGCAATAGCATTGCCACCGGCTTGCTTTCTCTGCATTAACTTCTCCCTGCACTCAGTCGCGGCTATCCTCACAACCCCACCTGCTTCCCCCTCCCTCTTGTTAGCCACGCCCTCCCCCACATCCCTTGTGTTGATACTTTTCCCCCGCCCTCCATTCTGATTCTGCGTCCACTACCACCCCTCCCCATGTCCTCCCCCGCTCGGTTGCCTGGTCCCACCACCAGACATCTTGTTTGTCCCCTGCTGCCCGATGGGTTGCCACCTGTTTCCCCCTTGTTAGATGTTGAGCTAACCATCTCCCTTCCGGATGCGCTTGCCTCTCTTAGGGTCTCACTTCTACAGGAGCAACTTGATTTCCTGCTTCTTTTGTTGTCGTTGTTGCACCGACCTCTCACTCCAACTTTGCTAGGTTGCGACAGGAATTGCGTAAGATCGGGGCTTCTACGTCCTCCATCCTCCCTCCTGGTGTTGCTAGGATGGCCAGACGTACGTCCCCTCACTTGATTTTTCCATGAGGGTTGCGAGTTGGAATATGTGGGGCCTGAGTGCCTGTTATCGGTGTAGATATCTCTTTTCTTGGGTCCGTCAGCATGGACCTTCATTACTTATCGTGGTTGAGAGTAAACTGTCAGTGATCTTTCATGCCTGTGTTCGTACCTTGTTGCTACTGGTCTGGTCTCCACCTCTTACGGTAGTAGTTGTGCATGTCGGTAAATATTCTATCTCAGCTATTTTCGAGGGACTCTGCTCCAATGATCCTGTTTTAGTTATTGCGGTCTATTGTCCTTGCGTTCAGGCCTTGCGTGACCAAGTGTGGGCTGAGTTGCATTATGCTCGTCAGCTTGCTTCTTCGCCATGGCTTTTGGCTGAGGAAATCAATTGTTTGCTTAGTCCTGTTGACTCATCCTCCCTATCACTTCTAGTCCATCTATGTCTGCTTTTAGCACATTCGTTGAAGAGTTCGGCCTTTTTGACGTGACTCTGAATAATAGTAAGTTTACTTGGTCCAACAATCGGAATTCTCTCATTCTTCATAGGTTGGATCGTGTCTTCCTCTCACCTGAGCTATTCCCTTCTTTTCCTTCATCCTCCTTGCTTCTAAGACCGAGACACTTGTCTGATCATGCTCTGCTGCTTCTTTCTTTTCTTTGGGGTAGGGCAGGGGCATGCCAGATTCCATTTTGAGCTTTGGTGGCTCCGAGATTAGTCATTTGCCGCTATCATCCCTAAATGATGGGTTCAGACTATCAATGGTAGGTGGGTTGTTTTTAGGCTCTCGCGAAAAGTTGCATTCCATCAAGAGGGAGGTTTTTGCCTGAATACGTATTTTTTAGAGCGACAAATTTTCTGAGGTGACCGTTTGGGATGAAAAGATCATGTCCCTCTAGTCTTTTGACAATATTTCTACGGATTAGTCCTCGTGTCTCCTTTATCTTCAGTGTCTTGCTCAGGAGTGGTGGATTATGGAGTCCATTCACTGGCAACAACGTTTTCGACTTGGTTGGCTTTCGTACGGAGACTAGAATTCTATATTCTTCCACTTGGTCTCCTCTCAAAGGCACCGTCAAACGTTGCTCCAGTCCATAGTTATTAGAGGCAGGGTTTTTCTTGGTGATGACATTCTCCCGGCCCTTGACCACTCATTTTCGATATTTCTACTCTAAGCCTCTTCACTTCCGTGCCCTGTTACCAGTCTTTCACCTCTCCTCCCTCTTTGTCTAATGTGTGATCTCCCTTGAACGGCCCTTCGTGCATGAAGAAATCAAGAATGTTGTCTGGACCCTCGGCTCTAATAAAGCGCCCAACATGGATGGTTTTCCTATTGATTTTTTTTTTCATTTTTTGGGAGGCGAGAAGCATTGATGTGTTCGCTTTTTGTAATGAGTTTGCATCCAACTCTGTCTTTCTTAAGGAATTTAATCAAGTCACCTGCGTCTTAGTGCCTAAGCGTCCTAACCAGAGAGACGTCAGCCACTTTCACCCCATCTCCATCTTAGGCACACTCTACAAGATTATTGCTAAGTTGCTTTCTTTGTGGCTTGTGTCTGTTATGTCTTCTATCCTTAACCCATTCCAGATTGTTTTCATCAAAGGTCGGCGTTTGCAGGACGTTGTTGTCCTGACCAATGAGGTTGTTCACTCCCTTTGTTGTCTACGTCTTTCTTCATTCATCCTTAAGTTGGACATCTCTAATGCCTTTGATTCGGTCAATTGGGAGTTCCTTTCTGACCTCCTCACGATCCTTGCTTTTGTTCCGTCTCGGTCGTGGACTCCGTCAGGGGTGTCTATTATCGTCTTTGCTTTTCATCTCAGTTGTCGAGTGCTTTTCTGCTTTATTTCATCACGCTGCGGTCGTTGATTTCCTCACACCACATTCACTCCTTCACTTACAGGACTTCTCCACCCTTCAGTATGCTGACGAATTTCTCCTGTTTGGCACTACTTCCCGCCAACAGATTGTGAGAACTTGACTCATCATTCGGATTTTTGAGCTCATCTCAGATCTTTCTATTAATTCCTCTAAATATCACATTTCTCTCATTCACACGGATCCGGCCACGATTCTTTTTGTGGAAGCTTTGCTGGTCTGCCCATGGACTACTTGGGTCTTTAGATTATGTTGTTGCCTCCTGCACCCTCTTTTTGGAAGGAAGTAAAGTAGAAACTTGTAGATTCCCTTCAGTGTTGGCAGAGAAAGTTGTTTTCTCTCCCAGGTCGTATTACTATTGCTAAACAATGTCTTGTGTTTGTCTCCTTCTATGCTTTGGTGCTCTTTCGACCTCTTGTAGGGCTGGGCATCAGGCCGGGCCGCTGCCAGGCCGGCCCGGTGTAGTTGGGCCCAGGCCTGGGCCGGGGAAATCCTGGCCCACGCCGGGCCTGGCCCGATAACCAAACCGGGCCGGGCCCGGGCCTCATAGGGGCCTCCGCCCTCGCTCCCTTGAACCCTCCCTCTGCTCCCTCTCCCTCTCTGCTCCGTCTCCCTCTCCCTCTCTGCTCCCTCTCCCTCTCTGCTCCGTCTCCCTCTCCCTCTCTGCTCCGTCTCCCTCTCTGCTCCGTCTCCCTCTCCCTCTCTGCTCCGTCTCCCTCTCCCTTCCGTCTCCTTCTCCCTCTCTGCTCCCTCTCCCTTTTCCCTCTCCCTCTCCATCTCTGCAACCTCTCCCTTTCGTCTCCCTCTCCCTTTTCCCTCTCCCTCTGCTCCTTCTCCCTCTCCCTCCCTCTCTGCTCCCTATCCCTTCCGTCTCCCTCTCCCTCTGCTCCTTCTCCCTCCCTCTCCCTCTCTGCTCCCTCTCCCTCTCTGCCTAGCCCGCTCGCTCCGCTCCCCCTCTCCCTCTCCCCTTCCCTCTATGCTCCCAATCATTCTGTCTCCTTCTCCCTTTCCGCTCCCATGTCTCTCTCCCTTCTCGTCTCCCTATCCCTCTCCCTCTCTGGTTGCCTCTCCCTCCTCCTCTCCTTGTCCGCTCCTCCTCTCCGCTCGGCTCCCCCTTCCCGTCTCTCGTCTCCCTCTTCGCTGCGGGCCGGGCCGGGCCTAACTTTTGGTGACTATGCCCGGTACCCGGCCCGGGTACCGAATCGGGCTGGGCCCGAGCTTCAGGCCCGATGGGCCGACCCGGCCCGATGCCCACCCCTAACCTCTTGTGGCTGTTCTGAGAAGTTTGGTAAGATCAACCGTAGGTTTATCTGGGATGGTGATCGGCTTTCGGATTGCCTTGCGCGTTGAGAAGTAGTTGCCTTCCACGTCTTCTTGGAGGTGTTGGAGTTACCAACCTTAATTGGGCATGTGAGTCATCTTTGTGTTCCTGATGGTGGCATCTGACAATTGAACATTCTCTCATTACCCTGTTCATTTCTTCCAAGTTTGACCTGCCTTCCCATAGTCTTTGGAATAGTTCAATCTCTCACACTTCTCCCTTCCACTTTTGGTGCGACCTGCTTTCTGCCCTTCCTCTTTTCCTCCGCTTTGTTGACCTCCCATCGTTCACACCCCATCCTAGTCTCTTTCACCTTTCCGTAGTTTCAAACATTTTTCTTGCTACCTGGCTTCTTTTGGTTCTTCTGTTGCGTCACTCCTGCCCAGGTCCCTTTGCTCCCCTGGTCCTTCTCATCGTGTAATTTCTTTTGTCTGGCTTATTCTTGTTGGCCACATCAACATTTTTGACCACTTACAGCGTCTTGGTATTATTTTAGCTAACCAATATCCCCTTTGTCTCGCTGCGACTGAGTCTAGGATCCACTTTTTAACTTCTTGTCATTTCTTCTTTAGTGTTCTTGCCTCTGCTTGGTCGTCCCTTGTTAGTAACCTTTCAAACCCACCATCCATTCGTCTTCTTTTTTTTTTTGTCCTTCCCCCCACCTGGTTGTTTCTTGGGGTAGTGTCTGGAGGTTGTGGCTCATTTACGCTTGGTGGCACATTTGGGAGAAGCACAACAACAGGGTCTTCAGGGGCACCTTCTCATCGCCGGATTCTGTGGCTTGGCTTGTACAGGGGGATGTTCATTTTTCTATTCGGATACGACGCCATCCACCATCTACAACTGGGTGACTGTGCCGCTCCGTCTATCCACTCTCTCCCCACCCCTTTTATTTTGTTCTACTATACAGTTGTGTCGTATATTTCCTCATTTTATTTTTGTTTTTGCAGTTTGTTCTTGTAGCTAGGGGATTTCTTGTCCCCAAATTTTGTTATGTATTCCCATTTTATCGGCACTATGACGAGGTCCTGTAATTATGAATTGCCATTCAAATATGTTTACCTAATAAAAGAAAGAGCAGCAATTAGTAGTTGTGAATATTATGAAGAAACGCTCAAGGTGAAAAAATATTTACTCACAAAATCAAACACAAAGTCATTAATCTAACTTTTTTGTTGTGTGTAAAAAACCAAGAAATCTTTGCCATGCCACGTAAGGTCCGGGCTGCACAATGAGTCGAGCCAACTTGGGCTCGACTAGAACTCGCTCGAGTAAACTCGACTCAAGCACAACTCGTTTTTTATACGAGTCAAGCTCGAGCTTAAAGATAAACTCGAGTATGTTAATGAGCCAAGTTCGAGTTGATCAAACTCGACTCAACTAAACTCGACTCAGCTCCACTTTAATCTTGACTTTTTGTTTTGCGTTTTTAGTTTTCCCATTTTCTTCCCTCTCTTCATCCGTTCAAGCCGACTTTAATATCGACATTTTGTTTTGCGTTTTTAGTTTTCACTCACTTTCATCATTATGCTTTCCCATCAATCAATCTCTTCATTTTCTCTTTCGTTTTTCTCTCTCCTTACCCATGCTTGTCGTTAATTTTTCCTCCTATTTTTTTCTCTCCTCACCCATGCCTAAATGAGTTTAAACAAGCCAGCAAGTCGAGCTCAAGCTTGAACACAGTCTCTCGAGTCGAGTTCGAGCTGAAGTTGTGAAGCTCGTGCCGAGCTCGAGCTGACTAAACATGAGTCGAGCCGAGCTCGAGATCGACTCGTCTCATGTGCAACCTTATAAGGAACATTGAAAACTAGTTGCTGTCTATTTATGTTTCTGAAACATCAGTCCCATGTCAGAAAGAAGAGAATACAGCTGCAATGTATCAAGAAAAGTAACAGACTTCATGCCTACCTGTCCCTTGATAACCAACTTCGCAAGCTGAATTTAGGCAGAGACCTACCAGACAATGCCAAAAGATGTGCACCACAAGTATCGAGCTCTTGACCTCCTTCAACTTGAAGACCTCAAAGGTTTCAAGCAGAATTGGGTTTTAACAATAGGTTTTGTAGCATGACACTAGCATCTCTTTTCTCATCATTCATCATTCTACGATGACAATGACAAACCCTTCAAGGACCAAACTGGCTGGTCCCTTAAGAATTAAACCATACGTGAACCCTCACAAGTCACAACAGAATAATTAGCACAGAGACACGGGAAATGGCCCTTAACAATAAAGTACTTAATCACCATGTAGGGAACGATGCCATTAAAAGAAAAAAAAATACCTAAAAAATATTGCATCACCAGGTACCGAAGAAGGTCATGATACAAAATATTTAAGATGGTTGACTACAAAACCAATTTTAATAACATTGGTCTTATAATCAACCATCTTAATCAGTGAAAATCATATATTCTTTATCTTATTACTACAATTCTGTGTATCCCGAGTTTATTTTTGGCAGGTAGATTTATGGAGTTGAATTGGCACATCCACTAAAGTGGCAGCATCACTAATCTTATTCAACAATTGTGCATTTATACATTAAATAAGGAATATAATTGGTTTAAAAGTTATAGAGGTAGCGAGGTAAATTAAAAATGCAATCGCATACCTACTCAATCTGAATCCAAGGATATGTTCAACATGCTTTGTCTGCTAAGATTCAAATCTCGGGTGAGATTTTTTCATCTAAAGGTTACAATTCTTTGAGTGATCAAAATGTTCATACATTAACATGTGCCATCAATTTGCAAACCGTTTTAGAAAGTTGCTTATGTTTGAGACCAAATACAAAGCAGCACAGCTACTGGATGTCACAGCAAATACCTGAAAAGCCTGCAAACTGATGAACTCAGATTAAAAAATAATCCAAAACAAGGACAAAGCTGAGGTTTGGATCAAAATAACCAAACCCAGAGAAGAGCCAACTCATTTCATCTCCACTTATTGACTCTGTCATCTCAAGACCAGGAAATGCCAGAACAGAGATTAGGATCAAGTGGACAGTTCATAGGTGAGTATTATTAACTATTTATAGGTAAAAAGGATAAAAATCGAAGTAGAGAAGAGACAATTCTGAGTGTACTAAATTGTTGGCAGGTCTACATAAGGAAGCAAGCAGGGAGAACGATACCAAGAGTTGTAGAGAGTAAGGAACTCCCAACTAAGAGCCTTTGATCACAAAGATCAGAGAAAGAAAAGAAGTCTAAAAATTACAGAAGAAGAAGAAGATGGCAGGTGGAGCAATTGTCCATCAGGGAGGAGAAATGAAGCACTACGCAGGGAAGGTCACGTCCTTCGTGGTTTTCACCTGCATCATGGCCGCCTTCGGCGGGCTCATTTTTGGCTACGACATTGGAGTCTTAGGTGGGGTCACCTCCATGGACGTTTTCTTGAAGACTTTCTTTCCTTCGGTGTTTGCCAAGCAGCAGCTTGATGCCAGCCATGAGAACCAGTACTGCAAATTCGATAGCCAGCTCCTCACACTCTTCACGTCATCCTTATACATAGCCGGGCTTGTGGCGTCCTTCGCCGCCTCGGCAGTGACCAGGGTGTCCGGCAGGAAGGCATCCATGATCTTCGGAGGCTTAACCTTTCTGGTTGGTGCAGCCATTAATGGAGCTGCGCAGAATGTTGCCATGCTCATCATAGGTCGTCTTCTTCTTGGTGTCGGGGTCGGCTTCGCCAACCAGGTAGGCAGCAGTTCAATTTTCCCCACCAACTCATGTAGCCACATTGTAATTCAGCATGTGCATTTAGNGTGCATTTAGCGATCAGTTCATTTGGTAGCTAAGTTTGAGCATTGGTCTGCCGTTTTTGCAGTCTGTTCCAGTTTATCTCTCAGAAATGGCGCCAACCAAGATCAGAGGTGCACTCAACATGTGCTTCCAATTAGCCATCACCATTGGAATTTTTGCTGCAAACCTGGTGAACTACGGGACCAGCAAGATCAATGGCGGATACGGTTGGAGAATTTCCCTTGCATTAGCAGCAGTTCCGGCGATAATCATGCTCGCCGGCGCACTTTTCCTGCCGGATACACCCAACTCCCTGATCGAGCGCGGCCACAAAGAGAAGGCGAAGGCCATGCTGCAGAAGATCAGGGGGGTCACCAATGTGGATGATGAATTGCAGGACCTGGTTGACGCCAGTGAGGCCTCCAAGCAAGTGAAGCACCCATGGGCCAACATCCTTGAGAAGAAGTACAGGCCTCAGCTTGTCATGTCCATTGCCATTCCTCTGTTCCAGCAATTCACCGGCATCAACATCATCATGTTCTACGCACCGGTGCTCTTCAAGACCCTTGGATTCGGAGATGATGCTTCCCTCATGTCGGCGGTCATCTCGGGCCTTGTCAACGTCATTGCCACCTTCGTGTCGATCGCCACCGTCGACAAATTCGGCCGGCGGGCCTTGTTCCTTGAGGGCGGCACCCAGATGTTCATATGCCAGGTAACGAAACAGGGTTCATATTGATAACCTTTCTTGTTTTAGTTCCCATGTTGATTGGTTCTACCGGTAGCTCTGGATTCTCATGGTTTCTCATGGCTGTTGCAGGTCCTTGTAGGAATCGTCTTGGGCAAGACGTTCGGAGTCTCAGGCACCGGCCACCTGACCAAGGGCACGGCCGACTTCGTCCTCTTCCTGATCTGTGCGTACGTCGCTGCATTCGCCTGGTCATGGGGTCCTCTCGGATGGTTGGTTCCCAGTGAAATCTTCCCGCTGGAGGTCCGATCTGCTGGGCAAAGCATCAACGTGTCTGTGAATCTCCTGTGCACCTTTATCATTGCGCAGGTCTTCCTTACAATGCTCTGCCACTTGAAGTTTGGCCTCTTCTTCTTCTTCGCCGGGTGGGTCCTCCTTATGACCGTCTTCATCTTCTTCTTCTTGCCGGAGACGAAGAACGTTCCGATCGAAGAGATGGTCATGGTGTGGAGGCAGCACTGGTTCTGGGGAAGGTCCTGCCAGATGAGAATGTGGGCAGCGTCTAACCAGCAAATGCTAAGGCGAATGCATGGATTATGCACTTGAAACGACTGGATGTTGGTGATGATTATGAAGTTCCATCTCTTTTTTTTTGGAAATCTCCTCGCTCGCTTGGGCTGACCTATTCATAGATTTGGCTTGTTGGAATAACTTGTTACTTTGTCAGGTGAAAAAGCATGGGGGAAGAAGGTTAATTCACCATTTTTTCTTGCAAATTTCCTTCCTGTATTCTATGAAAAAAAAGAGAAAAAGTTGGAAAGCCATTTTCTATCTGAATCTATGTTCCTCTCTCTCTCTCTCTCTCTCTCTATATATATATATATATATATATATATATATATATATATATATATATATATATATATATATATATATATATATAATATATATATATATATATATATATATATATATATATATATATATATATATATATATATATATATATATATATATATATATATATATATATATATATATATATTTCGTGCCTGTGAAAATGGGTGGATACTTTTAAAAGTTTCATAAACTAATATGTCAAGAGGTAGAGAATCAAAACAGTTATAATGTAAAAAAAATCATTATTATTATTTTCTTTGTAATTATTTTGTGAAGAGAGCGTTACAAAAGGACGTACTGAATTCAGCAACACAACCACTACGATTTGAAGGACAGATTCACACAAAGCACTGCATCTAGAAGGTTTCAGATAAAATATGTCATGAGAAGGCACACACAAGAATCTCAATCGGTCGCAAAATATTTTACAAAGTTAAAGTCATATTGAGACAAGTTGTCTTCTTATGACACATTACCAAGTTGCATCTGTAGAGCAATGAAGGTTATTGAAAAACAACTGGAAGAAAAAGTCATACAATTCCTAATGGGGCTAAACGACACCTATAGTACAATTCGAGGACAGATTTTGCTCATAGATCCCCTACTGCCTTTAGGAAAGGTATACTCGTTGGTCATTCAGGAAGAAAAACAAAGGAAGGCGCGCCTTCTGCCATCTATTGAAAACACATGTGTAGCTACTATGAACACCTAATTCAGTAAAATCCGAAATAACAAGCATGCACAAATCTCTTGTACCTACTGTCAAGGAATTGGACACACTAAAGAAAATTGATTCAAATTACATGGATATCCTTCCAATCACAAAAATGCTAGGTAGAAACAAGAGTCCATAGTTGCTGCAGTGCACGAGTTTGCTGAAAAATGTTCAGATGCATGTAAAGCTGCTGAACATAGCATTAGAACCGAGACAGAAACTGTCCATGAACTTACTAAGGAGGAGTATCGTAAGTTGATTCAAATGTTGAATGAAAAAACATCTTCTTCACAGACCCACTTTGCCGGTATGTCCTCATCTCAAACCAATGACTAGTTAATAGATAATGGTGCTAGTGACCATATGGCATCCTTTCTTTTTCTGTTTTCTGATTTTTCTAGACTTGAAAATCAGTTTCCTATTCATTTACCCAACAGTAGATTAGTCTTTCCCACTCATGTTGGAACAGTTAAAATCTCTCCTTCCATAATCTTGAACCATGTTTTTTGTCTCTGAATTTAAGTTCAACTTGAGCAAGCTACTTAAATTTTCTGAGTATATTGTTGTCTTTTTTTATATTGGTTGTCTCATACAAGATCGGAACTACAAGACTGTGCTTGGAGCATCTGATCTAAAAAACGGGTTATACTAGTTAAGAGTCTCAAGCAATATAGCACCCATACAATCTTCAATAATGTTTTCTTTTAACCCAGAGATAGACGTTTGGCAATGGAGATTAGATCATCCTTCCATTTCTAAGAATAAGTTGCTTGAAACTTATGACTCTGTGATTAAGTTAAAGGATTGTAGTTGTGATATTTGCTTTCTCCCAAAATAGTCACGCTTGTGGTTTGAAGTGTCTGAAATCAGTTCATTAGGGTCGTCTGAGTTGATACATTGCGACATATGGGGTCCTTATTCTCAAATATCTCTAATGGGTTTATACTATTTTTTGAGCATTGTAGATGATTTTACCAAACTGACATGGACTTTTCTTATGAGGCACAAGAATCAAACAAAAGAATTGTTGCAATTTTTTTTTACTGATTGAAAATAAATTTAATGTCAAAATCCAAAGAATTAGAACAGATAATGGTGTTGATTTTTTTTCATAAGAAATGACTAATTTTTTTCAAACACGTGGTGTAGTTCATGAGCATAGTTGTGTCAAAACACCACAACAAAATAGTGTTATTGAAGGAAAGCATCTACAACTTTTGTCGTAGCGCAAGCATTGTGTTCTCAAGTTGATATTCCTCTCAAATTTTGGGGCCCATGTGTTTTAAAAGCTGCCTATCTAGTAAATAGGACACCCTCTCCATTACTTCAAGGTAAATCACCATATGAAAAACTATATAATAAAAAGTTTATTTTTTCACATCTCAAAATTTTTAGGTGCTTGTGCTATGCTATAAATTTGAATGTGAAGCATAAATTTGATAAAAAAAAGCACATAGATGTATATTTCTAGGATACCCATATGGCCAAAAGGCATACAGAGTATATGACCTTAAGACACAAAATTTGTTTACCAACCATGATGTCAAATTTTGTGAAAATGTATTTCCTTTTAAAAATAAAGAAAATGTACCACCCAACACAATCCTGCCTTTGCCAATCACAGATGATGCACCTAATGATCCACCTTCTCAAGAAGAAAATATTCCTTTCACAAATGAGTTCACAAGTCAACGGTCCACCAGCTATTGATATACAAACCACTTTTGAACTGAAAATTTAACTGCCATTTGGTGCACTAGGAACCAATGATCAAACTATAGAACTGAGGAGATCACTTCGTAAACCCAAGCCCTCAGTGCTCTTAAGGAACTTTTATTGTGGTGTTGCCATGCCTGGAATCAATGTTCCATCACAGCATGGTCACAAAAGAGGAAGCCAGAATCCTCTAACCAATTATGTTTCATTTTGTTGTTTTTCATTCCCATCAATCCTTTCTTTTAGCTGTCTCCAAACAAGCTGAACCTCCCACCTATAGTGAAGCGGTACAATTTAGTCATTAGTGTAATGCTACGTAGCAGAATTAAAGTTGGTGTCACTCCCTCATGGACAGCAACCAATAGGTTGCTAGTGGGTGTTAGAACCAAAAACAAATCTAATGGAAGTATAGAGAGACACAAAAATCGACTAATCTCAAAGGGATACACATAAATGGAAGGACTTGATTATGATGAAACTTTTGCTCCAGTAATAAAACTTGTTACTGTTAGATGTCTCCTCACATTGTCCATGAAATTTATTTGGCAGTTACATCAAATGGACGTTCAAAACGCTTTTCTCCACAGGGATTTGCAAGAAGAGATTTACATGAGCCTCCCACAAGGATATGGAGGAAACGGGGAGACTAGAGTATGTCGGCTTAGAAAATCTCTATATTGGCTAAAGCAAGCCCCTAGATGTTGGTTCTCAAAATTTTGAAACGCACTCAAAGATTATGGTTTTGAACATCTAAGTCGGCTTATTCATTATTTGTTCTCCTCAAGAATTCTCTATTCATGGCTGTTTTAGTACATATGGATGACCTTATAATTGCAAGGAACAATGGAAAAGAAATTACCTAAAGATTTAGGAACTTTGAATTGAGCATTGAACTTGCAATGTCAAAACATGGTATTTTCCTTTCCCAAAGAAAAAACACTATGGATATTTTGGAAGAGACTAGTTGTTTAAATGTCAAGCTACTTGTACCACCAATGGAGCAGCATCACAACTCGATGGAGAGGTATTAAAAAATCCATCTATATACCGTAGATTGACTGGAAGGTTAATTTACTTAACTGTGGTAATGCTGGACATTCTATTTGTGGTGCATGTTTTGAGCAGACATATGGTGCATTATCTTAAGAAAAATCCAGGTCACGGTATACTTTTGAAGAGAGAAAATCAACTTCAACTTAAAGCTTTTTGTGATGTAGACTGGGCAGCCTGCAAGGAGACAAGGCATTCCACGTCTAGGTATTGCATCTACATTGGAGACAGTCTAATATCATGGAAAACTAAAAAACATGTTTGTAGCTCGATCTTCAATAGAGGCAGAATACCGGTCCATGGCAAATACCATATGTGAGTTAAAATAGCTGAATTCACTATTTATTGATATTCACATTGATGTTCATGAGTCGGCTATTTTATTTTGCGATCATCAGGCAGCCTTACATATTTCAAATGGTCTGGTGTTTCAGGAGCGCACAAAACACATTGAAATAGACTGTCATGTTGTGCGTGATTGCGTTACTTATGGTTTCATCAAAATAACTTACATATCAACCAAAAACCAGATTGTAGATATATTCAACAAGTCTCTAAATCGAGATCAGTTCAATTTTCTCAAGACCAAACTGGGTGTGATAGATATACACGCTCCCGTTTGAGGGGGAGTATGAAAATGAGTGGATACCTTCTAAAAGTTTCAGAAAAGAATATCTCAAGAGGTGGGGAATCAAAATGGTTATATTGTACAGAAAAAATCATTATTATTATTTTCTTGGTAATTATTTTGTGAAGGGAGCCTTATAAAAGGGCATACTGAATTCACAATACAACCACTACGCATTTTGTGTGCGTCTTTATCTTCTTTTTTGTTCAACTTTGTTTTTCTCTGCCCATCGTTCTAATCTACAGCGCGCACACACACCAGCATTTGCTGGATATTACTAACTGCTAAAAATTAAAAATCTGTTGCTAAAAGAAGACCATGAATCCTCCTTAAAAAACTGCATCATGAACGATCACTAATGCTCAAATGATGGCTGTTTTTTAATGACAGAATTTGTATTTTCTAGCCATCCACCATTCAGCAACACACTGCAGTATAAAACTCCCCTACACAAAAAATTCTGACAGAACAAATATACAAGGAAACACTTGGTAAAGTCGGTCAGCTTTCAGGTTTAGGTATGTCTTTTTACAAAAAAAAAATTGATGAAAAAAAAAAACATCAAAACATTTTATAAAAACAAATTGAACTATACTTTGTTCCATGATAATAAGTAGCAGTAAACAAATTTACATATTCGGATCAAGTTCAAACATTTGTGAGTGTGTTAAGTGTATTTGAGGTACCTGGCTTTGTCCCTCACGTAAGTTGTCGGGGACATACCAATTCTTGTATATTTATATTTATTTTTGAGTCAATTGTCTGTATTCACAAGCTGTTTCTACAAAATGTACACAAGCCTGGATGTAATCGACAAGTACCAGGTTGAGTACAAGCTAGTTCAAAAACTTTTTTTTTTCTTAAAAGAAACTATATTTTAATCATTTCAGTTTCATTATATGTTATATATATTAAAAATCACATGGAACATAGATAAATAAACTTGCTCAAGCGGGGTTAAACGAGCTATTGAACAAACATTTGTCAAGCCACAAAAGAAGCTTTTTTTTTTCATGTTTACCAGGATTGATGATTAAGAAAGAAAGAAAACAGGCTGATATATAACCTCACCAATTTTATATATCATAAAATGTTGTCTACATAATAAAACAGCCATACTGAAAGAGGCTCTGATGAGGTCTGCAAAATTGCAACTTATACACAAAGCAACGTTCACTTTGCAGGGAGACCCCACGCATATATTGAACCCAGAGAAAATATGCTGCCATCAATCAGAATTTTTAAGTTGTATCAATGAGCTATAACCATCCATCATTGATGGTGAACCAAGCCGGTAGATTTCATCAATTGTCACAAAAAAACGTCGTTTTTTTAAAAAAATACGTGTATTTAACGCCAAAAACACTTCTGCTGTATAATACCTGTATCATTCCCGTTTTTTAAAAAAAATGTCAAAAAACAAAAAACACGTATAATACCCGTTTAATACCCGTATAATATGTCATTTTCCCGTTTTTTATTAATTATTATTTGTTATAATTTTTAAGATGTATTAAATGTTTAATTTTTTAAAAGAATTCGCCGAATTTTTCCCGTTTTATTCCCGAGATATAAAACTTTGCCGTATTATACCTGTTTTTTCCTCGCCGTTTAATACCCGTCTACGTTTTTTGTGACAATGAACTTTCATGCATTTCTTCAATATCAACACCATGATAGCATGTCAGACCAATTGCTAACCATGTCAACCAGACAAGGTTATGTGCTCTGATCTCAGGCCTCTGTTGTGGTTGGCTCGTCTCTGCAGCTTCTGTCCAGATTAGTACAACCATTACACTTTAATTTATCAGCAAGTTAAAGAAAATTTTCCAATCCATGTCAATGGTAGTATCCAAGGTGCATGTGAAAGAGAACTTATGATAACACAACAGTGCATGCCCAATAGCAACCCTAAAATACAGCAACAGCATAAAAAGACTAGGGCTCAGTATATGAACAGACTACATAACAAGTCACTACAAAATTACAAATGCACCTGCTGAAAGGAGATGGTTTATAAAATAGAACACCAAGGCAGATGTATTTGAAGCAAGATTGAGAAGATTTGGGAAAGCACAAAAAGATGTCCACAAGGCTTATGAATGTGATTGTGAGGTTTATGAATGTGATTGTATTTGATGCAACATTTTCCAAGTACGAGCAATACATTGTTTGCACTTCAAAAAATAACTTAGTAACTGCTTATCATAGTTCAAACCTGCTTAGACAGGATTGAGTGTTTCTCAGTTGGATCTTTTATGCTCTTTCCCATTTTCATTTCACAGGCTGCAATGTTGATGTTCATTACTTATTCTCTGTAGAAAATCACAAACTATAAAAAGTCCAACCTAGTAGTACTGCTAAAATTCATGGCCATCAACAGGGCCTAGATATATCTCTACAAAACATACTTCAAGTCCATGGCAGAGCAAGAAATTTAGGTCTTTTTGTCTTCCTCTCTCCCTCTCTCTCTCTTTTGGGGTTGTGGGGTTTGCCTTCACCAAATGACACCAAATGCACACCAAACAATGAATACATAGTGTTGAAGCATATAAGTATGGGTCTCAGGACCGGGTCTCTGGGTATGGACCCGATCCAGCTTGTAGCCCTCGTTGGGCCTTACTTAAGTCTTCATAACCCTAATTTTTGGGTGTGAATGAAATCTCTAAGAGAGAGAGGGTCTGGTTGCTAGTGGGCACCCGTCCTCGTCACCCGTGGTTTTTTCCCTCTAGTTGAGGGGTTTTCCACGTTAAATTTGTGTTCGTTCATTGTTCTTCTCGTTTCACTTTCCTACATAGTATCAAAGCCGTGTTGGTTCTGAGTTCTTCGTTGTGCCCATTCTCTTTTGGGGTTGTGGGGTTTGCGTTCACCAATACAGTTTCTCACTTCTGCCATCTGGGCTTTCCATTGTCCCTGAGCTTCCACCATCGACTAGTTAAGGGAAAAGATAATAGAAGAATGGTTAGGGCTTGAGGAGTGAAAGAGAGGGGAAAAATGAAATTCAAAAGATTTCTTCTTTCTCTTTTTATGTTAGGGGAGGCACCTAACTGGTGTGTCTGGATAGCTCTGCCGGCCCTGCATTAAGTATAGACCAATTAACATACTAAATTCCCAAAAACAGTCAAAACTACACCAAAGGCACATCAAACTTTGAGTACATAGGATGAAAAATGGTGACCAACCCAATACTCCAAGAAAGCAGTAGACTACATACTAAAAGCCATTTACCCTATGCAATTTCCCAGTAATGGGTAATATGTATGCACATTCCATGGCCAACAGGGTAAAAACACCAAAATGCTACCAACTCAAGCAATAGTTATGTCCTATGCTACCCATTTGAAACCTTCTATAGTTCTATTATTAGGATAAAAGAAACACTCCATTAGATAACCCTAATTTTGTCAGACTTCTAAGTATTCTTAAATGATCCCAATTCCCAACCAAGTAGATTAAGAAAATTGGATCCAACAAGACCGTATAATGAAAAAAATACTTAAAACAACCATAATTTAGGTTTTATACATTATAGAGAGTACTTACACCTTCAAAACAAGAAATAATCATTTGAAAATTCCACCATAAAACTGGATCTGAACTTAAATTTGGATCCTGGATTACTGGGGTAGGCAATTATAAGATTTCAGCCTCAAATCGAGACTTATCTAGATATTTTCAAAATGATTTGTATCTCATGAAATAATTGCAAACATCGTAGTAGTTGCTCCAATGAAATGGAAAGCCCTGCGTATTAAATTTGGTGTATCAGCAAATAACGTGTCAAGACTTGTCACGATATTGGCAAAACTGATCAACACTCAACAGACCGTATAATGAAAAAATACTTAAAATAACCATAATTTTTTCCTAAGTTTGTAGTAGTGAAAAAACCAGTAAAAAACTAGTGAACTAAATTCTAACGCGAGCTTCACCAACTATGGCTAATCAGAGCCAGAAATTTTTAGTTGATGGGCACTTTGGCTAAACCGCTTCATTTTAAACCAACTATCTAATAGGTTCATACACTGTCCCTCCAATGTGGCGAAGTATTTTCACCCCATTGAAAAATGAATTCTCTTGTGCCACTCCAACCCGATTATTCAACTAATATCGAACCCAACTAAGAAATTGGTACGCTCTTTAACACATAATTCCATGTACCCATCACAAAATAATGAAAAACGATAGCTTATGGTGTCAACAAATAACGGTATGATGAAGAGGTAGAGCCAAAAGAAGAACAAAGAAGAAGTATTTCAACACGCCTCTTTTCTCCATGCTTCAATTTCTTACGCCCTTTATCACACTTTATGTCTTTGTCTTTTGTTTACGTTGCCCTCCTTATTCAAGAAAACCAGTCACTTACATTCATCAAAGATCAATTGAAGCAAGAAAATTATGTACGCTACATCAACAAGTAAGTAAAAATTATGTACGCTAACTTGGTGCATGAACAAATAAGTATGTCGGTGAAGCCCATCATCACTGCGTGAATTTCTACCAGGGTTTGGGAAGCTTTTGAATATAAAGCACTTCCATAATATTTTTTGGGGGGCTTGTATTAGTGAAAAAATATTCACTCTAAGTGCTATAGAACCGTTTCCGCAATGGTAAATAAAAGCGACAGAGAGGAGGAAGCAATATTTTGCCGACTTTTTATCGAAATAAAAAAAGAAGGCAAAAATATGAGTTGAAATTTTAGCTCGCTCTTTGTTCACCAGTTAGGCCCTGGCATTGTGGTGGTACTAGTTGATGGTACTCTATAACGTCGTGAGTTCGAACAATGATATTTAATTTAATATTTAATAGGGGATGAGGTATTTCAAAATACCTCCTTTTGCGGGCACCTACGCCCTTTGTCTTTTTTCCTTTTTTATTTTGTTCTTTCTATTTTCTGCTCCCTATTTAAGAAAACCTGCCATTTATATTGATTAAATATCATTTTAAGCAATGAAGAGGAAAGGTACGCATGCTAAATTCGGTGTATGAACAAATAATTTACCTATATTATTACGATATACGTGAAGCCCATCCGCAGACTATACAAGACAATACCATCGGACATCATGAACAAATTTTAAAATTTAAAACATTTCCACAATTTTTATTCTAGTTGGTACTAGTGAAAAGTTCCACCGTAAATAGCAAGGAATAACCATCCAAATAAGATTGTAACATTGGTTTCATTTAGATTCATTAAAAGCCATTTAAAGCAAGAAAAGGAAATGTCTGAATGCCAACTTTGGTGTGTTACAAAACAAATTATCAATACTATAAGATATTATTGACAAAGCCCATTATGGGCAAATTGTATAAGCTGGGAATTGTTACCAAGCATTGAAAATTTTTCAAAATATAAAGATGGGAAGTATTTCGATAAACATTTTCTTTTCCAGATTGCACTAGAGAGTACTTACACCTTCAAAACAAGAAATAATCATTTGAAAATTTCACCATAAAACTGGATCTGAACTAAAATTTGGATCCTGGATTACTGGGGTGGGCAATTATAAGATTTTAAGTCATTAGTTATTTCCAAACTGGATCTGAGCTTACACCTTGTTATCCGGGAATCTGCAGGAGTTCCAGGGCCTGTTGAACGATTTGCAGAATTAGGAGCGGTCGATGAATGAGAAGGACAAGGACAAGAAACTCAAGGCAGAAACTGGTGATACTAAGAGAAAGGTGAGGGTCTAGACCTTAGACTGGTTCGTTCTTCCTTACTTTTTCTTCGCATCTATGATGGAACAATGCTGGGGTTAACTTACATTTATTCTTCCTCGTGGAATGGTGACGGTCAAGAAATTTTAGTAGACAAAATGTTGATGAGCTACAGATTGCAGCTTCCTGTTTTCTGACTAAAACTGCGTTCCCTAAGCGTATTGCATGGAGTTGGTAGAGCATGGTGAAGTTAGAGAGTTGCTTGTTGATGCTCAAGCTTATAGCGTGTCCATTCATTTGCTTCCTGTTCAAGCTTAGTGAATGTTTATTCTTTTCCTCTATAAACAACACATCCTCGTAAAAGTTAGACACGTTTAGGTGGTTATACGTGCAACACAGTAAATGGTAGATTGCTGGCAGATTGTGGTAGAACCGGATGTGGGTTTGGCGTAGTTGTGTATGTTGCATGTATACATGCATGAAACTAGCTGAGCTGTCGGAAAATTAAGAAGAACAGAAAACAGAGATTTAACGTGGTTCAGCCACTGGCCCACATCCACGACAGAAAGAACTCTCACTTACGATCTTATTTCTTCCATCAAATACACAAGGCATATATAAAGCTACAAGCCAAGGCTTCATCGTGAAGCAAAACAACTAATTTCCAAAACAGATTGGATGACTCATCCAGAACAGGGCAAGAAATACGAAGGAAGGAAATCTTAGATAAGGCAAGATCAACATCAACAACTTGCTATAATTTTGGTAGACGTTGGTGAAGATATCCATCCTTTTCAACACTCCCCCTCAAGTGGGGCATAAAGATCCCAGCAGCCCCACTTGACTTTGATTTCATTAAAATGCTTGAACGCGAGTCCCTTGGTAAGGCATCAGCCAGTTGATTGCAGCTCTTGACGTAGGGGATACATATATCTTTCTTTTGCACTTTTTCCAGTCGATTTCGAAATGCTTCGTTCGTTCATGAAATATCGAATTTGCAGCAATGTTGATAGCCGCATTGTCACAAAGCATAGGAATAGGGTAATCAACCTTGAATCCAAGGCTCCAAGCTCTTGAATGAAATTCTTTACCCAAATGAGTTTGCTAGCAGCAGTGGTCATAGACCTGTATTCAGCTTCTGCGCTTGACCTTGAAACAGTGTTTTGTTTCTTACTTTTCCATGAAACTAAATTGCCTCCAAGAAATACACAATAGCTTGTGATGGATTTTCGATCCAATCCTCTTGCCCAGTCTGTGTCAGAATAACCCTTTGATGTCAGAATAACCCTTTGATGTCAACGTTTCCATTAATTTTATACCACAATCATTGACCGGCTGTTTTTTTTAGATATCTCAAAACTCGATCCACTATTTTAACATGTCCCGGTTTTGGAGCATGCATGTGTTGACTGATCAAACTTACAGCAAAAGTAATGTTAGGTCTGGTCACTATAAGATAAATAAGTTTTCCGACCAATCTTTGATACCTACTCATATCTTCAATGACTTCGCTCTCAGGATCCTCTAGCTTGCAGTACGGATCAATAGGCTTGGACTCGAGTTTTCTCGTCTCCTTGAGCAGATCAAGGATATACTTGCGTTGAGACAGGTAGATACCTTTCTTTGATCTAGAAATTTCTATGCCCAAGAAGTATTTAAGTCTTCCCAAATCTTTTATCTCAAAGGGTTCGTGGAGAATTTTTTTGGTCTTGAGCATGATATCTATGTCATTTCCAGTTATGATGATGTCGTCAACGTATATGAGAACAATTACCACATTTTCTCCAGTTCTCCTGATGAAAACCGAATTATCTGTATGACAGTGGGAAAAATGTTTCATTTCAAGAGCTTCACTTAATTTTGGATGCCATGCTTTGGGTGACTGTTTCAGCCCATAGATAGATTTTTTTCAGTCAACAGACCAACCGAGGGTTATTTTCTTGAGGATGACCCGGAGGGAGTTGCATAGACACTTCTTCATTCAGATCACCTCGTAGGAAAGCATTTTTGACGTCGAGCTGAAATAATGGCCAGCCAAAATTACATGCCATGGAAAGTAAAATCTGTATGGTATTCATTTTAGCTACTGGTGCGAAAGTTTCCTCATAGTCTAGCCCTTGAGTCTATGTGTATCCCTTAGCGACTAACCTGGCCTTGTGTCTCTTTATGGAACCATCACTGTTGTATTTAGTTTTGTATATCCACTTACATCCAACAGCTCTCTTGTTCTCAGGTAAAGTCGTAATATCTCAAGTGTGATTCTTCAGTAGAGCTTTCAGTTCTTCATTCATCGCTTCAATCCAAATATATTGTTGTTTTGCTTCTTGATAAGAGCTAGGGTCATGTTGGCCAGTGATCGAGCTTAAGAACGCAACATGTCTCTTGGAAAGATGTTGGTAATGAAGATACTTGTTCATAGGGTACTCACCGGCAGTAGGGCTGCACACGAGCCGAGTCGAGCTCGAGTTCGGCCAGCTCAAGCTCTGCTCGACTCATGTTTATTCAGCTCGAGCTCGACATGAGCTTCATGACTTTCACTCAAACTCGACTCAAGAAACTGTCTCCAAGCTCGAGTAAACTCATTTATTTCTTTCTCAGTAATAACACCTGCTAGCACCTGCCATAAACAGTGCTCACAGCTCTTTCACAAGGCAAAACGATGGTGTCATCGATAATGGCATTGGCACCTGACATAGCAGTGATTAAAGGCAGGGGAGAAAAGGTGTGGGAGAGAAAAGAAAAAAGAGGGAAGGGAAAAAAAATGAGAGGGAAAAGAAAAACTAGAGAGAAAAAAAAAAGTGGTTGAAAAGAGTAACGAAGGTTTAATAATGAGGAAAAGAAGAAGCGTGAAAAAGGAGGAAAACTAAAAAAATGCATAACAAAAGAAAGAGGGAAAACTTAAAAGAAAAATTAAAATCGAGTCGAGTTTGACTAACTCGAACTCTACTCGTTAACATACTCGAGTTTATATTTAAGCTCGAGCTTGACTCGTATAAAAACGAGTCGAGCTCGAGTCGAGTTTACTTGAGCGAGTTCGAGTCGAGCCCGAGTTGGCTCGACTCGTTGTGCTGCCCTAACCGGCAGCAAACGTAACATAGTCATCAAGATACTTGGGGTGTTGAGTTGTTCTTTCAGATCTTCTAATGTTACTATATTCTTGAACTTGACGTGGTTCAGGTTGCGAGATGTTTTCCTCAAGATGCTCAATAGGTTGAAGATGATGATCAGCCGAATGATAAGTAGAAATCACAACATCAAACTCCTTGTAGTCGTCTATGCAAGGATGAGCAAGGTTGTGTGTGGCTTCCTTCCCCTGCCCAACATAATCAATAAAGTGAAAGAAAAGAGTTTGTTCATGAAACACCACATCACGAGAAATGAGCATACGACTATTCTTAACATCATAGCACTTGTACCCTTTTTTTGAGGATGAATAACCTAGAAAAACACATTTAGTAGCTCTAGGACTTAATTTGTCGCCCTCTAGATTTTTTACTTATATCGTGCACCGAAAAACACGCATGTGAGAGATGTTTAATTTTCATTGCACTAACACTTCAAGGAGCGCCTTACCATGTAATATTTTTGAGGGAGAGCGATTTATGATATAGCATGCGGTAAGTACAGCATCACTCCAAAACTGCTTGGGCAAATTCACTTGAAACAAAAGAGATCTTGTTACCTCTAGAATATGTCGATTTTTCCGTTCAGAGACACCATTTTGCTGGGGCGTTTTAACACAGGAATACTGATGAATAATACCATGTTCCTTCTCAAAAATATCGAATTGGTAATTTTTAAATTCTGTCCCATTGTCAGACCGAAAAACTTTAACATGTGCTCCGTATTGGGCTTCAACCAACTTGTAGAATTCCTTGAACTTAGAAAACACCTCATCTTTGGACTTTAGTAAATATATCCAAGTGATATGGGAAAAATCATCAATGAATAACACATAATACTTAAAATTGGAATAATAATCCACAGGCACAAAACCCCACACGTCAGAGTGAATTAACACAAAAGGAATACTAGACTTGCTTTCAGAGTGAAAAAAGGTAATCTTGTCATTTTTGCCAGTTCCCATATCTCACGAAGGCTGGAATCAAATTGTAGACTATGGAACAAAATTTTTAAAGTTCCACCCAAAATGTGTCCGAGATGTTCGTGCCACACTGAACCATTATCTTGCACCTTTGCCGAGAGAGCTTGCACTTTATCTTCTAAGCTGTAGAGGCCACGATCCATGTGACCTTCACCAATCTTCTTCTTCATCACTAGGTCCTGAAGTATAACATTAGAAGGTGAAAAAATAACTTCACAGTTCAGGTCGCTTTTGATTTTAGAGACAGATAGTAAGTTAGACGAAAGATCAGGCATGTATAGGACCTTTGAAGTGCATGAGAAATCAAAGAACCGTAATTTCTCCATACCTTCGACGTTTATGTGTGACCCATTGGCTATAGTAATAGTGGTGTACTTTTGTGGATGAGTAATATCATGCAAAAAAGAGCAATTCATGGTCATATGTTCGTTGGTCCCTAAATCGACAATCCACTGGTTAGGAATGAGCATACCTTAGGACCATTGAAGTGCATGAGGAATCAAAGAACCGTAATTTCTCCATACCTTCAACATTTATGTGTGACCCATTGGCTATAGTAATAGTGGTGTACTTTTGTGGATGAGTAATATCATGCAAAAAACAGCAATTCATGGTCATATGTTCGTTGGTCCCTAAATCGACTATCCACTGGTTAGGAATGAGCATACCTTTTTCAACTGCAGAGTTTGATTGGGTTGAGGCAGCAACAACAGATTGAGTCCCTTTGACACTTTGAAGCAGTTCATTGATTTTTTCTAGAATTACAGGAAGGTCCAGGGTGTCAGATTTTTTCCTTGTTGTAGCGACTTTGGCACTTGGCTTAGCATCCTTAGGTTTGTCAACCCTTTCCATGTCATTAGGTCTCCCATAAATATCCCAACAACGGTCACGTGTGTGACCATCCTTTTTGTAGTAAGTGCAGAACCGTTTGGGTCTGGTTCTGCCTTTAAGATTATGAGTCCTGAAGTTGTTTGCAGTGAAGGCAGAACTTTTGGTTTGTTCTGCTTCACTAATTCCAGACGAGGGATTCATCACAAGTTTCCTGGAACATACTGTAGATAGGGGCAAAGGGGTAGGAGACACAAGAATCTGCTTCCTTATAGATTCATACTCAGGTCTGAGACTGGCCAGAAGCTCAAAAATTTTTTGTTGCTCACGGATTTTTTTTTTGGAGCTCAATCTCTCATACATGGCCATAAGATAGTCCAACTCATCCCATTTTCCCTGTAGTTCCCCCAAATGCTCGCTAAGAGATTGATTTTCCTTTTTGGTGTTGCGGATGCTTTGGGATAGGTGAAA
>JAANDH010001409.1:71104-116593 GCA_011799765.1 Nymphaea thermarum
AACACATAGAGATTGACCTTCATTTTGTTCGAGAAAAATTGGCTAAAGGAGATTTGAAAATTCAGTACATCTCTTCCAAAGATCAGGTTGCTGATATTTTAACTAAGCCACTTAGTAAGCAGCATCATTATCAAATAATTAACAAGCTCAATCTCATTGTTGGAGCATTGAGCTTGCGGGGGGATGTTAACAGAAACACTAAGAAGGCTCTCAATGTGAATTACTTGGGAGATGAAAAGTCATATCTCTTGAGAGATGAAAAGTCATGTCTGTTGGAAGATGAAAAGTCATGTCTCTTAGGAAATGAAAAGTCATGTCTCTTGAGAGATGAAAAGTCATGTCTCTTGAGAGATGAAAAGTCATGTATGTTGAAAGATGAAAAGTAATGTCTCTTGGGAACTAGAGACCCCTTATGTAACTCCTCCATATAAATGAGTCTCTCCACCAAAGGAAGGCAAGCAAGAAATGATAGACTAGTGGACGTAGGCCTATTGGCTGAACCACTTTAAAAATTCATGTCCATTTAATTATTCATTCATTTTGATTTCTTACAGCCATTAATGGAGCTGCGCAGAATGTTGCCATGCTCATCATAGGTCGTCTTCTTCTTGGTGTCGGGGTCGGCTTCGCCAACCAGGTAGGCAGCAGTTCAATTTTCCCCACCAACTCATGTAGCCATATTGTAATTCAGCATGTGCATTTAGCGATCAGTTCATTTGGTAGCTAAGTTTGAGCATTGGTATGCCGTTTTTGCAGTCTGTTCCAGTTTATCTCTCAGAAATGGCGCCAACTAAGATCAGAGGTGCACTCAACATGTGCTTCCAATTAGCCATCACCATTGGAATTTTTGCTGCAAACCTGGTGAACTACGGGACCAGCAAGATCAATGGCGGATACGGTTGGAGAATTTCCCTTGCATTAGCAGCAGTTCCGGCGATAATCATGCTCGCCGGCGCACTTTTCCTGCCGGATACACCCAACTCCCTGATCGAGCGCGGCCACAAAGAGAAGGCGAAGGCCATGCTGCAGAAGATCAGGGGGGTCACCAATGTGGATGATGAATTGCAGGACCTGGTTGACGCCAGTGAGGCCTCCAAGCAAGTGAAGCACCCATGGGCCAACATCCTTGAGAAGAGGTACAGGCCTCAGCTTGTCATGTCCATTGCCATTCCTCTGTTCCAGCAATTCACCGGCATCAACATCATCATGTTCTACGCACCGGTGCTATTCAAGACCCTTGGATTCGGAGATGATGCTTCCCTCATGTCGGCGGTCATCTCCGGCCTTGTCAACGTAATGGCCACCTTCGTGTCGATCGCCACCGTCGACAAATTCGGCCGGCGGGCCTTGTTCCTTGAGGGTGGCACCCAGATGTTCATATGCCAGGTAACGAAACAGGGTTCATATTGATAACCTTCCTTGTTTTAGTTCCCATGTTGATTGGTTCTACCGGTAGCTCTGGATTCTCAAGGTTTCTCCTGGCCGTTGCAGGTCCTTGTAGGAATCGTCTTGGGCAAGACGTTCGGAATCTCAGGCACCGGCCACCTGACCAAGGGCACGGCCGACTTCGTCCTCTTCCTGATCTGTGCGTACGTCGCTGCATTCGCCTGGTCATGGGGTCCTCTCGGATGGTTGGTTCCCAGTGAAATCTTCCCGCTGGAGGTCCGATCTGCTGGGCAAAGCATCAATGTGTCTGTGAACCTCCTGTGCACCTTTATCATTGCGCAGGTCTTCCTTACAATGCTCTGCCACTTGAAGTTTGGCCTCTTCTTCTTCTTCGCCGGGTGGGTCCTCCTTATGACCGTCTTCATCTTCTTCTTCTTGCCGGAGACGAAGAACGTTCCGATCGAAGAGATGGTCTTGGTGTGGAGGCAGCACTGGTTCTGGGGGAAGGTCCTGCCAGATGAGAATGTGGGCAGCGTCTAACCAGCACATGCTAAGGCGAATGCATGGATGATGCACTTGAAACGACTGGATGTTGGTGGTGAAGTTCCATCTCTTTTTGGAGATCTCCTCGCTCGCTTGGGCTGATCTACTAGTCATCTGCAAAAACATGGGGGAAGAAGGTTAATATTTTTTCTTGCAAATTTCCTTCTTGTATTCGCAAAAGAATGTATTAAGGAAAATTATTAAAAAAAAGAAAAAGAAAATGTTGGAAAGCCATTTTCTACCTGAATCTCTCTCTCTCTCTCTCTCTCTCTCTCTCTCTCTCTCTCTATATATATATATATATATATATATATATATATATATATATATATATATATATATATATATATATATATATATATATATATATATATAATTTTCTGCCACAGTATGCCTGATATTACTAAATTGCTAAAAATTAAAAATTAGTTGCTAAAAAGAGAACCACGAATCGTTTTCAACTAAACCACAAAACATTGTTGCATCAGGGATTATCACTAATGCTCAAATAGTGACTAACTTTTAGTGACAGATTTTTTATTTTTTAGTCATCCAACATCCTTTTTTTTTTTTTTGTGCAATCGAAAATTACAATTGACCTGGCAGGAAAGACTTGTTAAAGTCGGTCATCTTTCAGGTTGAGATCCATTTTTTTTACAATAAAACAGTTGACGGCAAAAAATAAAAAACTTTTTATAAACTGTTCTGGGATGTAGTGGTAAACAAATGCAAATATTCGGATCAAGTTAAAACATTCGTAAGCGTACATTTGAGGTACCCGGCTTTGTCCCTCATGTTAGTTGTCGGGGACATACCAGTTCCCATATACATATATTTACGTTTCAGTCTATTGTCTGTATTCACAAGCTGTTTCTACAAAATGTACATAAGGCCTGCGAGTAATCAACAAGTCCCCGGTTGAGTACAAGCTAGTTCAGAGATTTACTTCAATATTTTTATCATTTAAATTTCATGGTATGTTATATATATTAAAATGCATGGAGTAGATTTGTCAAGCCACAGAAGACTTTTTTTTTTTTTTTGTCTAGCAGCATTGATGGTTAAGAAAGAAAGCATACAGCCTTAAATATAACCTCATCAATTTTATATATTATAAAATGTTGTCTACATAATAAAACAGCCATACTAGGAAGCAGTGATGAGGTCTGCAAAACTGCAACTGATACACAGACCAACCTTCACTTTGCAGGAAGTCCCCATGCATATAGTGAACACAGACAAATATGGCGCCATCAATTAGAATTTTTAAGCTGCATCAATGAGCTATTACAATTCATCACGATGATGAACCAACCCAGTAGATTTCATGTATTTCTTCAATATCAACACCATGATAGCAATTGTCAGACCAATTGCTAACCACGTCAACAATCGATCGTCGATGAGGTTACGTGCTCTGACCTCAGGCCTCTGTTGTGGTTGGCTCGTCTCTGCAGCTTCTGGAACTCTTCTTGAAACCCTCAACCCTGCACTGAAGCTCACCCGCACAGGACCGGCATTTGCATTCACATGTACCTCTCTTACATTTTGAACTGTCCTATGTCCCTCTGCAACTCTAGGTACTGCATTTGGCTGTTCTGTAGCTGGAGCTGCTACAGCAGCATGTTCTGGGTTCGTTGTTGCTTCTTCAGTAACATTAGGCTGCTCCTCAGGCTTCTCATGCTTGGAGGAGAGAGGTGGGGCAGGAGGCACCTTGCTCAGCATGTATTCGTGAATCTACAGTCAGAGGAAGCAAATGGCATAGGAAAAGAACAAAAGTCTCAGCAAAGATGAAATTAGGAGATTACAATATTATTCTCAAAGTAATAAATTTTCTTAGTGAAACCTCATCAATCAATTTTTGTCGCTCCACATTCCCAAATTTTGGTGGTGCTTCACGTGATTTGATAGCAAGAGCATGCCTTTCTTCCTTTGTATATTCTAGAGAGCCCAGAGCCCCATCAGCTTTGGTGGGCATAAATGCAATTAATGCAACCAAAGCCGTTCGCACTGCCCAGATTAGTACAACCATTAGACTCTTTAATTTGTTAGCCAAGCTAAAGAAATTTTTCCAATCTATGTACATGGTATATCCAAGGTGAACGTGAAAGAGAACTTAAGGATAACACAACAATGCATGCCTAGTAGCAACCTTAAAATTTATGAAAACCTAAATTTTTGTCGCTCAGTATATGGACAGACTACATAACAAGTCACTACAAATACATCTGCTAAAACCCTGAAAATAGATGGTTTATAAAAATAGAACACCAAGACAGATGTATTTGAAGCAAGATTCATAAGATTTAGGAAAGCACAAAAAGATGTCCACAAGGTTTATGAATATGATTGTATTTGATGTAATATTTTCCAAGTATGAGCAATACATCGTTTGTGTATCAAGAAATAACTTAGCAACTGAATGGCAAGGTTTAGATATATCTCAACAAAGCATGCTTCAAGTCCATGGCAGAGCAACAATTTAGGTCTTCTCTCTCTCTCTCTCTCTCTCTCTCTCTCTCTCTCGTGTTCCCTTTTGGGGGTTGGGGGTGCAGGTTTGGGGTTTGTGTTGACCAATATAGTTTCTCGCGTCTGCCATCTGGGGCTTTCCAGTGTCCCTCAGCTTCCACCATAGACCAGGGAATGGAAAAGATGACTGAAGAGGAATTAGGGCTTGGGGAGTGAAAGAGGAGAAAAATGAAATTCAAAAGATTTCTATTTTTGTCCTTTTAGATCAAGGCACCTAACTGGTGTGTCTGGGCAGCTCTGTCCTTGCTTCAAGTATAGACCAATTGACATACTAAATTCCCAAAAACCATCAGAAGGACACCAAAAGCACACCAAACATTGAGCACATAGGATGAAAAAAGGTGACCAACCCAATACTCCAAGAAAACTATACTAACTACTAAAAGCCACTTACCCTCTGCAATTCCCAGTAATGCACATCCCATGGCTAAGAGGGTAATAAGACCAAAAAGTTACCAACTCAAGCAATAGTTAGGTCCATGCTACCGTTCACATTGAAACCTTCTATAGTTCTATTATTAGGATAAAAGGAACACAACATCAGTAATCCTAATTTTGCCCATACTTCAAAATATTCTTAACTGATCCCAACCAACTAGCTTGAGAAAATTGGATCCAACAAGGCCAGACCATCACCTTCCAACTAATTTAGTTTTCAGTCTTCAGACAATCAAAGTCGTCCGCTTATGACACATAATGCTCCAATTAAATGTAAGAGAGGTACATACCACTTGCCCAGAAAAAAATAAAGTCATAAAGCATTACATACCACTCCAGGATGGCTGCCAATGTTCAGGATGATGATTTGATATACTAAGACATATCTTCGTTTGTGTTTCGAAGCGACCATTTGGCTGCAATGCAAAAAGACAAGAATAACTATGGCAGCCAATGAATGAAAATTAGCACTGTAAGCACTATAACTGATTACAGTTAACATCATAAATGCAGGTGGCTGAAATGGATAATCAGCTGGTAGTTGGATCCTTCCATGGTAGATTCCACCTTCAAATTCGCTATCACGAGGCCCTCCAATTGCGAATTGCCATTCAAATATATTTTCCTATTAAAAGAAAGAGAAGCAACCAGTAGTTAATATTCAGAAAAACACACAAGCTTAAATAATATTGATGAATATATTTTTCACCAAATCAACTGCAAACTGCAAAGCGAATAATCTAACTTTTTTGGTGTGTGTTAAAAGCAAGCAATCTTTGCCTTGCCACATAACGAACATTGAAAACTAATCGCTGTCTATTCATGTTTCTGAAGCATCAATCCCAGGCCAGCAAGAAAACAATACGGCAGCAATGCATTAAGAAAGGTAACAGACTGCAGGCCTACTTGTTCCCTGATAACCAACTTCGCAAGCTGAATGTAAGCAGAGACCCACCAGACTATGCCAAGAGACGTGAACCATAAGTATCAAGCTCTCGACGTTGTCCAACTTGAAGATCTCAAAATCTCAAGCTGACTTATATAGCCAAGTGAACCGAGCTCATATTGGCTTCTAATAATAGGTTTTATAGCATGACACAAGAATCTTTCTTCTCATCTTTCATCATTCTACGGTGACAACGGGAAACCCTTCAAGGACCAAACCAGCCGACCACTTGAGAATTAAACCGCAAATGGACCCTCACAACAGACAATAATTGATACAAAGAAATGGGAAAATGACCCATATCAATAAAGTACTGCATCACCATGTCGGAAGGACGCCATTAACAGAGAAAAACAAAACAAAACAAAAAGTCGAGTATTTACAAAATATTGCATCACGAGGTATGGAAGAAGCTCATGCTACATAACTAAGGTTGATATTATTTACCGTAGAATATCCAATAGAAGATAACGCTACAAGCAAAAGGAGCAGAATATTAGGGCCGGACGAAAGCGATTATCCGGGAAAAGCGGGACACATTGGCAATTTGCATCGCGACAGAAGAATGCACTTTCCTAACATATCCACATTTCCACATCAGCCTTTCTGGATAAGTGGGTGCATCAAGAGGTCCTTTAGAAAACAAAAAGTGTAACGTAATTCATGCGTCTTTCATGATCCAAACACAGCAATCCATCAAGAGAAAAAAAGGCAGATCCATCAGAGAGACACCAATTTACAAGTTCACGAATTCGCAGGTTCCTACTCCAAAATAAATACCGTAATTTCATATTCTAGGATTACAGAAGGAACAACTGATCGTTTGAAACCCTAGAACTAGAATTGGCATAAAAAAATGGGCGACAACTAGGATTTCGTATTGCATCATACCTCGAGGGGAAGGCTCATGTAGTCATCGGAGGGATTGGATTGCATCTCCTTCACTTCCTGAAGGATTCGCTTCACCGCCGGATTCTTCCGATTGTACTTCTCCTCCGCCATCTCTCTCTCTCTCTCTCTCTCTCTCCTACGATGCTCGATACTCTGAGTTCCCGGTATTTTCTTCCAAAAATTTTGATTTACAGGGAACCGTACCAACCAGAAATTGAAGAACAAGCTGAAAAATGAGAACCCTGTTTTGAAATCGAGAACTTCAAAGATCGAGAAAGATCGAGAGCAAGGAAGAACGACCTGCGACGCGCTTTTAAAGGCCGACCGAGACGGAGATTCGGTGGGACTGTCTGGCGCTATTACCCTCCCGTTTGAGTAAATTTTACCCGTCCAATGAAAGAAATGGCCCGATTAAAGGCAGTCCTCTGAGGGCATAATAGTCAAGTACGCAGGGGAGTTCAACAACGGCAGGTTGGGAAATCGTCGCTCCTGTTTGGACTTCTAATTTCGTGATCTCGTGGAACCCAGAAAATTTAGTCATCTAATTCTTCGTGTCCGCATATCATTGGTTAGGAGGACAACAGCGCCGTATGAATGACCGCCACGTGTCACTGCAACGTGGCCACTTGTGCGTTCGAAGGCGGGACCCACAACACATGACGCAGCTAAACCGGCTAGAATAGTAAAATTTGAAAGTTTGGAAATTTCGCTCAAGGTGTAAAAGAATTGCATTAATTCCATAAAACGACTTACCTGCGTCTTAACTGCAGGGGTGCGGGTGAGGGTGTCATTACGTGTGCCGCGCGGCACATCTCGAAAAATTTTGGTGCGGCAGTGTGGTAAGATTATTTTATTATTATTATTATTATTAATTTATTATAATAATAATATGTATATAATATATATGACAAAAAATTGTCTATAAACCATAAATTATTAAAAAAAATTACAATTTGTTAATCATGATATCGTTATCAATCATCAATTCAACATTTAACAAAAAATATACTCTAGTTTTGAGTTCACAGAATCACTATTCATACAGTCACCCTGCCCTGCAGGCTACAAGCGACGAGTTCGTCGGTTCCACCCAATGCGACGTATAGAAGAGGAACTAAGAAGAAGAAGGGACGAAGAGGGAAAGGTCGAAGAAGGGGCAACGAACGACTTTGTTAAAAACTTAAAAAAAAAAAGAAACCCTAAAAATTGAACCAAAGAAGACTTTCTCTCCTTTGACCACACCTGACTCGGGTCAAATGTGAGTCAGGTGCGAGTTGGAAAAAGACAATTTTAGCCGGGTGCGGCTGACCGCACCCAACTCTTGTTTGACCCATTTGGGTGCGCACCGGAGGTGCACCCGCATCACATCGACGTGGGTGTGAGACCAAACATGCCGCACTCAGGTATTATAGATGAAGGAGAGGATTATTCCACCACACATGCAATAGTTGAAGCTTCTTTCTTTTGCTTGTAGGGTTAGAGATACGACCTCATTCATCGAGCGGAGCTAGAAATTTTTTATGAGACGAGTCAAAATAAAATTTTTAAATTTTGATTAGGGTCGAAATATAACTTTCAGAATTTTTATATATATAATGTATAAATTTTTAAAATTTACATGTAAATTAAAAAAATTGAAGTGGAGCCAAGACCCATGCGAGCCCTACCTTGACTCTGCCCCTGACGATGAGATCATTATGTACTTCAACTTGTATTTACCACTACCTTCGTTACCGTATTGAGAGCATAGCTGGGTTTTGAACTAGAAATACACCTTCAACGTGCTTTCAAGCCCATTCGCTTGTATTATACCCTTTTTTTCTCAAGAAAAAAAAAATCACAATAACATTTTTGCATGTTTTATTTTAAAAATATGTTCTTGGAGCACATCAAAATAGGGTTTAAGAAAAGTCCGTTTGGACAAAACTTGGTTTTTCAAAAAGAAAAATAAGTGGAAAACCTGTTAAAAGGGCCTAGTTTATACACTTTTCTTTCCTTCTTTTCTCTGTCTCTTCCTTCGAAGGGTATTTCAATCTTGAAATAAATATCTTAGTTTTTATATTTGCAAGTAAATCTCTACCATCTGATCTCCTTAAATTTTTTCATCAAAATCTAGCATAGGGATATGAGGGTCTAGTACTTACCTGTTTTCGTACATGTGCGTATATGTGCAGAAGAATTTAACTTGAGTTTTGCTTCATTCATTCGTACATAAAACGACAATTTTACCGAGACATAACTAACATTTGGTGGTATATATAAAATATTAACGCCAATTTTACCGAGACATTAACTAACATATTCACTGCCGCTTTAAAATCCAAAAGTGTTTCCTGTAGAAACTTTCAATGACAAATGCTTGAGTTTTACTCTATCATATAATTTATACTGAATCACATCAAGTGGTCTTGTTCTTGTATGGGTGCATAAAATAATGTTGTCAGGTGAAAGGCATCATTCAAACTTGATGCTTCCTCACGTGATTGACAGACAATCTCTCCCAAGCAAGCAATTTCTCTGTTTCCTCTTTTGTTATAAATTTTTATTCGAAGACCTACCTTTTGTTCATAGTCTCAAAATGAGAGTCCCAAGTTTCTAAATTTTCTGATACAAACATGTCTTTGGGTTGCAATTGTAAAGGAAACAGAGGGAATGAAGTGTTGCTTCAACACTTGCTCCGCTAATGAGATATTCCTCCTGCTCACCCTCGGAAGTGCAGTTGGTTCTAATAACTTATGAAAAAAATGCCATCATCGATATCTTGCAGCTCATAGGCAGGTAAAAGATATATTTCAAATTCAAACATATATCAAGTCTAAACCCCTAACCAGGCAGAAAGCAATTGCCTGCCAGTGGTAACAACTTACTGCTTTACAAGGAACATAATAGCAATTTTGAAATTTAAGAAATATTATAGAAAAATGGAAGACATTATACCATATACAAACCATCAACTATTACACTTCAGAAAGTGTTTTCTGTTTAGATAAGATACTGTACAGCAATTCATTCCAAGTGTCTGGTACACCAGGAAGACACCAGTGGCTGCAGTCTTGACGACCACGGGCAGGGGAACCTTGCCGAGGTTTGCGGCCATATATGGATGGATGTCCATCTATCCGGTGCTTTGACAAACTTGTTATGTTTAACAAGGTTACAGGTGTTTTCATTTGCTTAATCACGTCTTCTGCGATTGCCAGTCTGCTCTCATCTATGTTGTCTGTAATTGAGGTGATGTCTTGAATGGGCTCTTTCTCTAGATCACACCTTCCTCCTGTATTCCACTGGCCTCCCCTGCTTAAATACAGAAAGATAAGTATGATACACACAGAGAGACGCTAAATGACTGTGCATATTACAGCTTAAATCATGTATAAACATAGAATCACAAAAGTTTTCATCATTCTCAGCAACTTGTTGGGGATTTCGGAGGCATAAGGAAGATGCATCATAAGCAAGAAAGATTCAACTAAGAGATAGAGAGAGAGAGAGAGACCTGAAATGTGATGGCGCCGAGCTCCTAAAGAAAACTTGTGTTTTCCCTGGGATGGCATGCTGATCAACCCAGGACCCCCATGTCATCAGTGCACGCCTAAAAGCAGTCATAACATCGAGATGATGATGGATTTGATCACCTTCTTGGTAGTAATTCTTGCTGTTGGATCCCCAAGTAAATGTAAGAAAATTTGGCTTTGTGCATATAAATAGAAATTTTGTTTCCATGAACTAGAGAGAAGTCAGGAGAGCTTTACAAACAAGAGAGTTTGGCAAGAAACACTATTAGCTAGATGCATATTTTCAAGTTAATAACTTAAGATGTTCCACTTTCAGAAGAAAAATGACTTACAGATAGGCGACATGCAGAACTCAAAAAATGTGCCACTGATTGGACAAAGATTGTTACGTTATTGTTTTCAAACAAATAAATAGATAAATACACAACACTCTCTATCTCTTGAAGACATACACACAGAAACGTACACTTGCATGGGCACAGCATGCTTGAGCAGCAGCTTCATCTATCATCTGATTAAGTCTAACAATCTAAATCTGGAATTAAACTTAAGCATTGGCTGCAACTGGTGACCATGCCTGAGGTGCCATCAAGGCTGTATTTTAACATCTTTCTGAAGTATACTTTTATGTAGTTAACGAGCGTTTCCTTCTCCACTAGTAATGATAAGCCAGCTCTTCACCTTCAGTTCAATGACATCAGACAGAAACTTCTCCCAAGTTCCCAACTATATCCACCTAAACTCAAAATAACAACTAGGAAACTGCTTTTTTACTTGATTGTGTGGAGATTATACCATAAGCTGCTAAACTGCTTAGCAATCATTCTCTTTGGCATCTCATAATCCTTGTTTACAAAGATGGTATGAAAATTCATGTAACAGGCAGTAAGTTCACTTGTTTAATTTTCTGTGACTGTTTTGGAACTCCTTAGCAAATTTTCACATTTATCCCTCACTCAGTTTTACAACATCAAGGAAATTACGGTTCATCTTCATGTCCTCTATAAGAATGTTATCTCCTGAAACAAGGCAACAAAAATAGCATGCACTGTACGTTTCAAGAACCCTATGTAATTTAGAATATGTTTTGATAATCAAGAAGTAATAGGAAAAATTAAGCACAACCATACAGTGAACTGCTCAGTAAATCTCCTCTCCCATATTCTTGGGCTGTATCGGCATTTGAAAAATGAAAATCCCTTTGGAGACACGAGAAATCCAAGATTTCTCTACGAGATGGGAAAGCCAACCATTACAGCAAGGACACGGTTCTGTTGTATGTACAGTGACATGCACTTGTTTCTACTAATGGCTACAAGGAAACTCTATCGAACTTCATAAAAAGAATACCACTCACCATCAGAGGAAAACCTAGCTTTTCTTTTATGTCACCACTCCAGCCATTAGGTTTCTAATATTGACAGAAAGAGTTCGACAGTGAAGTATTTCCAGAAATCTAGAATTTCGCTGAGGTTTAGGAGGTCCAACTTTTATACCTGAACAATTTCATAAGGCTAACATTTTCATGAGGCCTGAGGCACATGGTTCTCTGGTTTTACCATTTGACAGCTTTTTGTTTTAAGATCCCTTATTATCTGCACAGAAAATTCCAGAGGATCAAATTTCTTTTCATGGACATGGAACCACCTCACTCTTTCTGACTATGTTTCTCTACTGACTGTGCTTTTGAGCAGAAAAATAACTCTTTTCCCTACTGAGCTCTCAACTTGTAGTGCAGGTCTACAAATAAGAGTGTGGCTTAAAAGCATGAACCAAGACAAGCAAAAAAACTTATTTGACATCGTAGCTATGCAGGTTCCACTATATGTCTCGAGATCAAGCTACCACTATTAGTTTAAGTGCTCCTGAAAATTAATTTTCAGTAACTGTATGGAATATGGATTATTTTCATATAATACCAAAATAAGTCGGTTTCCATGTCTAACCGCAACAAATAATATCTTCTCAATTTCATGATGCAACATAGCATAACCAATTTAGTCCAAATAAGGTCTTGTCTCAATTGGTAATTGACTAATTAATGAACATCTCCCAACTTAACCTTGTTGAATAGCACATCACATGAAGGATCAGACTAATTACAGATTAAATTACTTCCTCCAATTTTAACATAAGAACCAAAATTTAGCTAGAGATCTTATATTAACAAAGAAACGTTGAAGCACATAAAACACATCAACAATCCCTCACCCAGATTTCGTTTTTGAATGCGACCACCAATGGGCGCTATTAAAGACCAATATATCAGCACCTTTCCATTTGGATGAACTCTTAGCAATCGTGTCAATCCTCAGCGTCTGAAGTCGCTTCTGTCCTAGACTTGCTTTGCCTTCATGGACCAAGAAATGGCTAAGATAGTACTCAACACTGCACTGGTAATCCTGAATATCCCAGATCAAAAAATCAAGGAACTAAAACCCAGATACATGCTGAAAAAGAGAAGAACAAGAAGCAGAAAAACAGTTTCTGGCTCTCTTACCAAGAATATGAATTTGTACTTCCCTTTCCCTTTTGTAATTCTCTGGCCTCGTGCCTCAAAAACCTTGCTTCGGTCCTTCACAGCTCCTAACAGCAAGCACAGCATAGATTCCCACTGATTCCTATTAATGGAGTCCCCAACAAAAACTAGTCTTTTTCCTCTTATCAGTTCCAGCATATTGGCACCACTAAATCTGCCAACAGATAACAGAGACCACCCTCATTTGCTAAATGCGTTCATAAGGACCTCGGCTGCAGAAGAAAATGAAAGAAAATAAATACTGCTCGAAACAGGGTACCTTGGGATTTCACAGTCGTTCGGCCTCCATCTCCACTTCATATAGCCTTTATCCCTCCTCCCATTCCCGCCACAGTTAAAGCCTTCATCTATAAATGGGCATGATTCATTAGAATAGAGAGGATACTCCTCATCAAGAACCCATTTTCCACTGTAAATATCACAGTCAGGATTCTGCATTGCCTGGGTCCTTCCTTCAATAATGTTCTCCCCTTTCCCGCTCATGTCCACACCAGCTGCCAACTCCAAACTCTTGTTTGATATACTGTCAAGTTTTCCAGTATCCAGGCTCTTTTCTTCAATAATGTTCTCCCCCTTCTGGCTCATGTCCTCGCCACCTGCCAACTCCAAACTCTTGTTTGATAAACCATCGACTGTTTGAATCCCCACATCTGAATGAAGGTTTCTGCTCAAGTTGGCTTCTATAGAATCCAAGCTCTTAATTGAAGAACCACCAAGAATGTCAAACCCCACATCTGAGTGAAGGCTGTCGCTCAAGTTGGCTTGAACAGAACTCAACCTCTTACTTGAAGGACTACCAACTACTTCAATCCGTACATCTGAGCGAAGGCCGGTAGTCAAGTTGGCTTCAGTAACTGTGATGTTCTCCACAGAATCTGTAAGATTCTGAACTTGGGCGGCCGTCAAATCAAGAGTCAATGATGGCTGGTCGAAAGAAACCTGTGCTTGGGGTGCTAGAAATGGGAGGTCAATGTAGAACCAGAAGAATAAGCACAAGAGAAGAGAGGACGACATGATGAGTGACAGAACAAACAAGGGCCTCGGCTTTAAGGACACGGATTTTTGGTACTCCATTTCCTACCTTGATTATCTTAAAAGGAAATAAGCTATAAAAATCATGTGAAAAGAAGAATGAAGTGAGGATTTCACTATAATATCAACTACTTTAAAAATAGCAGAAAAAACTTACCACACATACTAAAATGGTGGGTATTCTTTTATCCGGTTTTTTCATCTGAGATATGCCACTTTTTAAACAAGAAATAGCAGAAGACAAAGTCTTGATGAAAATGGTGACAGAGCAGGTCACAGAAGGCAGAAAAACTCTCTAACTCTTGGATTAGAAGATGAAAAAGGGAAATCTATCACGAATACCACAAACGGTGGATTTTCCTCTTTGTTTCCGACAGGTGTAGAAGAAAATCATGTTTCGGCAGCGACGGTGATCGATCATGACCCTCCCCTTCTCTCGTTTTGCTCATTCAAAAAACTAAAAGCCGTCACCTCCACGACACGGTGCCTGCAAATAGTGCAGAACAGTCAACAGCTTGTGTTTTCAGGGCGGCATGTGAAACAGAGGGGTTTCTTACAACTCAAGCCAGTCCTCCATTTGAAAATGCTCTTGAAGGACATCCACATCCTGAAGATGGGGAAGACAAAAGCAACGGAGGAAGATTGGAGAAGTAAAAAACACATGTTGAAAGAACGTTGAAAGAACCTGGAGAACATGGGTTTAGTCAATGTTATCACTGCCGTATCGTATCGTGTATCGGTCGGGCCGACCTATACGTCGTATCGTAACATATCGTAAATGTATCGTAAAATTATTTTTTAAATTTGTAAAAAATATTAAAAAATTATAAAAAATAGGGAAAATCCGAAAAAATCTAAAAAAATATGAAAAAACTAGTAAAAATCAGAAAAATTCAAGAAAAATGCATTTAAAGGAGCATTCATTCATGTATATGAAGTTATGAAGCATTCATTCATGCAACTTTTCTTTTTCTTCAATNTATATCAGATTAATTTTTTATGTTAGATTTAACAGTTGAACTGCATTTTTCCCCGTATCGTGCGATACGGGGGAGTATCGGGTGTATCGTACGATACACCCACTGTATCGTACGATACATGCGATACGCGTACGATACGTACGCGTATCGCAAATATAAGGTGTACCGTATCGATAGTGTTGATACGGACGGTACGTATTGTACGATACGCGTCCGTATCGTACGATACGGATAACACTGGGTTTAGTAACTTTAGTTGGAACTTTGAATATTTTCTGAGAAGCTCAGCTGGAATACGGTGGAGCAGTTGTCCCTTGGACTTGGACTTGTTTCAAATCACCAAATTACTCAAACACCCATCCTCTTTATATATATATATATATATATATATATATATATATATATATATATATATATATATATATATATATATATATATATATATATATATAGAGAGAGAGAGAGAGAGAGAGAGAGAGAGAGAGAGAGAGAGAGGAAATCTTTCAAATCTTCAGCGTCATAAATTAAGTCAGGTCGTTCAAATTTATAACGATGAAAGGAACTAATAGGACTTATGGATGTAATTCATAAGACCTAACTTTATCCTTGTAGAATTTAATCTACACAATCTCTTTCGATTCATTTTTTCACATATAAAAATTTGAAACGTGTTGAATCGTATACTTTAAGTCTTTATGCCATACCAAAGAGGTTCATTCAAATATATTTCTTATTTATATTGGCAAATTTATTTCTCATATCATTATATTTGTAAAACAAATTCAAATTAATCTCTACCATATTATTTTTTCGATGAAATAGTTTGATCGTAGTTAATCATGTCCTTAAGAAAATGAATTTATAACAAATATTTTTTGCTCACTGTCAGTAGTAAGTGAGTGAAATCGGAGAACGCAAAAAGTATCTATCATTGCTTAGTAATGCTTTCTTTCATCTGTTCTTTACTTCATTCCCATCCACAAGAAAGGAATAACCAAACACCATGTGTTACCACTTGTCCTCACTTTAACAAACTAACTAAAATGTATTTGGAATGTTAATTTTTTTTTTCGCCTTTGGATCATACACTAAAAAAAATTGGTTTTATGAAGATAAATTTTGCAAACTTTAATTAATTTTAAAAAAACTGATATTTGTAATGACATGGGGGTACCATGGTATCCACTTCATTTTGAAAAACAGGTTTTGCCAAGTATGAATTTTGACAAAAAAACTCATTCTTTGGACACTTGAAATTTAAAAACAAAAAATTTTAATTGGTTTTGAGGTGTCATCCAAATATCTTTTGCAAGTCTTTCTTTGTTTCTCTCTCAAATAACAAGAGGGTACCAAGTAATCTACTTCATTTTGAGAAATAGGCTTTGTCAAAGAATGAATTTTGGCAAAACTCATTTGTAGAATCATTAAAATGTGTGATTGGGGTGTGCATCGGGCCAGCCTGATGTCCGCAACTCGGGCCTAATTCCTTAACTCGAGCCTAGGTTTGACCCAGTTATAATAAAAAAATGTTTTTTAAAATATAAAATATTTTTAATGTAAAATATATTTTGAATAATAAAATATATATTTATGAACAATAATAATTTAAAAAATTATGAAAGCCATATCGGACCCCTGTCGGGCTGATCCAGGCCAGGTAACAACGGTGGTACCCAGTACCCGGGCAAATGCAAACATTTTTCAATGGCTAAGTTCGGGGGAAGGCAGGTCTCATTTTTCAATGGCTAAGTTCGGGGGAACGCAGGTCTCTGTAGGATCCATTGGGATATTCCCAAAGAAAAAAGTAAGTGACTTAGACAAAAAGAACAAAAAGAAATGAAGTGACTTAGACAAACTCTTTGAAACTTTGATTTAATGTGGAATTTTGGATGAATATCCGGTCACCTTTGTATTTAAATATTTAAACTTTGAAACTTTCAAATATTTGTTAAAGTCAAATATTTGAAATCTTGAAATCTAGGGATCTCAAAATATCCGGTCACCTTTGGTTTAAGGTGCAATGCAATCAAACGCCTTTATAGGGCTTTAGAATTTTTAAAATTTCAGATATTTAGGTAATCGGACAGCAAAATTTCATTTGAGATAGAAATTCATTTTAATATGATTCTCCAAATTTTGGATACGAAGATTTCATCTTACAATTATCAAAGAAAATAAATTAATCTTCTTTTGCATTATCATATAGTCAAGGGTAGTGAAAAAGCAATTCTATTCGATGTGTCAAACAGTTATAAAACGAGAGGATGAACTTAGAAACTTTAAAACAATGAAACAGGCCTATAGAGAAATAATTAATAAGTAGAGGGGCGTATGAGAAAAATCTCGTTCAGGAAAAAGGGCTGTCGTTTACGACAACTCCGCGTGCTTCTTGAATTGACTTCAACGATATTTTTTAAATCACTGAATTTTTGTTTATTATTTTTATTATATTCCTAAACTTTTTATTCAATTTTTTTAGCTTATAGTTGCATTAATGTCTTATAATTTCTTAAAAGAAATCAAATTTCTTTTATATTTTGATTATCCTGCAAAAAATGGCCAAACCTAATCTATATATGTATATTCTCTTCAAAAAGGGGTTTTTGGTGACTTATTATATATATATATATATATAAAAGATCGTGGTTGGAGAAATTTTTGAATAGGTGGTATTAACAGAAATCATAGGGGTATATTGGTAAGTCAAAGTTTCTTCAATTACTTGTCTTCTGCCATTAACGGGAAAAGTCTGGACGGGTCAGTACGGAAGATTGTTCTTTACTTCAACTGAAATGACTAAAAAGGTTATCAGCATGCCAAAATTTACTGGGGAGGGCCATAAAATATACGGCCGTAACATCAGGTTGGCATTTGACCTTTTAGTATCTTATTTGGGTTGGATATTACGATCAAATCATTTTATTAAAATTAATACTTGATTAAGAAAGCAGTTCAGCTTATTTAAGAAATAATATTAGTTAGAAATTAGAGGGCATGGACTTATGCTCAATCAGCAAAATAATATTTACCTACATATAACAAATGTTATAGAAACTAAAGTCAGACATAACATACTAGTGAACAATGCAATCCTACAATTAAAATACAATCAATGCAAATGTATTTTTCATTATTTAAAATATTTGAATAACATGTTTTATAGGTTGTGAATGTACCTTAAATCGCCTAAACTTTAGATTAGTTGTAATCTCTAGTAGCATATTAATAACTTGGGTTTTTTCATAAACTCAGAACTTAATTATAAGATTTTATTACTTTAAAGTATTGTACAAATGTCTTGAAATGGTTTCTTTGTAATGTTGAAAATGGTCATCTAATGCTCTATTTTGATTATTTTGTCCAATGACCATCATAAATGTTGGCAATTGTTCTTTAGCAGCTACTTGTCTTGTATCTTATAAAAGAGATTTGTCTATGAAAAGTTGAACGAGAGAAAGAAAATTTGTGCATCAATGCAAAATATATCATGTGACAATTGTTCATGGTCATAAAGCATAGTGTTAACCCATGATAGAAAAGTTTTAAACTTGTTTAGGTCGTTTACGTAAGAGATCTAAAGCAGTTTAACATGTGAAACCAATAACCCTATATTTAAATTATTCTTTGTTCATACTCATCTTCTGTATTGTATCGGATTCATCACTCAAAAAATATTTGATATCACTGTTTACTATTGTACTTGAACTTTTCATGTGTCTGCAAATAACATGTAAATACTTGAATTTGTAAAGGATGTGCAAGTAGCATGAACTGTATCACTACGAAGAAAATGAGATAAACTTTATATATGTAATGTACACCATAAAATGAGATAAACCTGTCTAAATGATGGTTCTTGAACTAGATTCCTATCTCCATAATCAACTTGGCTCATTGTGAAAATAAATAAGATAACTGAGTTAACAAAGACTTATTTGACGTATTTTGTTCAAGACCGATCTTTTTGAGCCTTTCCGAATAAGGAAGACAACAGAAGTAGTAAAAATTATAATGCAAACTGCATGACTATGGAAGTTGAAAGAACAAAAAGCATGGCATACCTAAGGAGAACACACATAATACCTCAGAATATGGAATCAGCAACAAAAAAACATGACATAGCTAAGGAAATCACATGAAAGTGTATATGCAACAAGCAACAAAAAATTTCCTCAATGAGATTGTTATAAAGAAATTAAAAAGTACAAGTCCATAAATGACATGAAAGAGATCATCTTAAACAGAGATCCAATATTCACATCTAAGTTTTGGAAAAGGTTACACGAAGTTTTAGGAACAAAATCAAAACTAAGTATGCATTTCATCTAAACTGATTGGCAATCAGAGCAAACCATCTAGACTCTTGAAGATATGTTGAGAGCTTTTGTGTTAGAATAGAATGGTGAATGAGACAAGCATGTAAAATTGGCATAATTCACTTACAATAATAATTACCATTCAAGTATTGGAATGACTCCCTTTGAAGCTCTATGCAGGCATCCATGTAGATCACCAACCTATTGGACAGAAGTGAGAGAACAAGATTGAAGAACCTTTAGTCATCCAACACTACACCGATGAGGTTCATTTGATCAGGAAGAAGCTTTTAGCTGCCCAAAGCCATAAAAAAAGTTATGCAGATCAACGACGAAGGGAGCTAACATTTGATGTAAGATATGACATATTTGTCAAAATTTCACCTACTAAGAGTATCTTTAGGTTTGCAAAGAAGAGAAAGTTGAGCCCATGATACATTGGACCCTTTGATGTTTTGGACAGGATTGAAAGTGTTGTATGTCGGATTGTACTACCACCTCAATATAGTCATGTTCATCCAGTGCTTTATGTCTCAATGCTAAGGAAGTATATACATGATCTATCGCATGTGATAGCCTACAAAGAGGTGGATTTGCAAGAACATATGATAATGGAAGAAAAGCCACTTCAGATCATTAACCAAAAGGAACATGTGTTGCGAATGAAGACCATCACATTAGTTCAAGTGGAATGGCAGCACCATTGAATCAAAGAATGTACGTGGGAGCCAGAAGAAGACATGAAAAAGAGTTACCCTTAGTTGTTTCAATAAGATATGATCAAATTTCGAGGACGATTTTTTTAAGGGGGAAAGATGTAAAGTCTATCGTTTTTAATTACATACAATTGAATATGCTTGTAGGGATGCATATATTTATATATGTAAATAGATATACTCAATACAATAGTGGGCCTATTTAAACTTGTCATTAACTCATAATGAAGCAGTTATAGAGGAGTAAATTAAATATGTTAAAGAGAGGTTACAACTTTGTCATGAAAAAGAGAGTTAACAAAATACATTGATAGGTGCATTAAAAAACTTATTAAGGGAAAACTATTGAATCATTTTTCCTGTGATAGGTTGCAAATTTGGATGACAGTTTTGGAGGCCTTGAAGAGGATCTATTTAATCCTGTTTTGCAGCAAATAAACTTTCCGTTTGTTGTAGGCATAAAGTGGAATGACCAACAACAGAGACTTTCATAAGAGAGAAAGAGATACATCATCATTTGTTCTCTCTTTCTGGTTGAGATCAAGGTTAATGGCTGTTTGAGATAAACAAGAAACATAGAGGCTTGCTGCAGAAACACACGGTTGTTCCTAATATAAGATAACGTTGGTAACTGTTACATTCCATGATATATAAAACTTTTATATATATATATATATATATATATATATATATATATATATATATATATATATATATATATATATATATATATATATATATATATATATATATATATATATATATATATATATATATATGTGTGTGTGTGTGTGTGTGTGTGTGTGTGTGTGTGTGTGTGTGTGAATAAGTACATGTTTGGGTAGATTATAATTTGGCTTTTGGGTAGATTATAATTTGCACTTGTGTATGCACTGCAAGGGATGAAAACAAAGTAGTCTTAGAGAACAAACGTCTCTTAGAAGTGATAGTACAACAAGCCATCGAAGTTGAACTCATTTCTGACTTGATAGGTACGAGAATACTCATTTATGGGTGCATCATATAGTCATTGTACCTTGGTTGCTTTTGTATAGATGTGATTACATATACATGCATATATGCATGTCTATATTAGTGAATCTACGTATTTATATGCCTAGATATAAATCAATTTATGAAGTGTTGCATGCTGGAATTCAAAACATATATCTTTCAACATAACTTGTCACCTATGATTTATGAGAAGATTAAACCAATTATAGTAGGTTCCTTGTATGTTTATGCCTCTTGATGAGAAATGGCTTTGATGGGTATAGCAAGGCTGTCTTTGGAATTTTTCATGAAATTTTAGTGATCGGTATTATTGATAGAGATGTTACATAAAAGTATTCATCAGAAATAGAATCTGTTGTTTTGAAAAAAATTAACATGTTTGTCTCTTCAAATTATATATGGCATAATCTAAATCCTATTATGTCAATGAATTATTCTTTGATATCATGCAAGTATAGAGTGGTTTATGATGGAGAATTTGTATGAATGCATGAATTAAAGCATGAAATGCAAAATTAGGGAGTTCGATTCACAAGAACTGGTCATGAACTAGATCTGACTGCACAGGGGACCCTGCAGGAGAGTCTCAATGCAAATACTCACTAGGAAGTCTCTATTGGGCTGTAGGAACATATTTGTTTCTGATAACACAGCAACCAGACCTAAAAAAACTATGATTATTTCTATGAGTGTGTGGATGTAATAAAGTTGAACTGATTCTAAAACCGATCTTAGTAACTCTGGATGGTAACATCTGCCTTATGAACCCTATTTTACATTGAACAGTTTCAAAAGTTGAAAGTAGAAAGAAGAATATGGATGATGAGTCATTTAGACTTGAAGCAAAAATGGTTAGTAAACCTGGGCGTCGGGCCGGGCCGCCGGCAGGTACCCGGTACCCAGCCCGATCGGGCCCGAACCCGGGCCCAATGATGCGGCCCGACGGGTACCCGGCCCAGCCCGTCCCCCTTCCGCCTCCACCTCCTCTTCCCCATTCCCCTCTTCCGCCCTTCTGCCTCCACCTCCTCCCCCTTCCCCCCTTCCTCCTCCCCTTCCGCCTCCACCTCCTCCCCCTCTTCCCCCTTCCTCCTTCCCCCTTCCCCCCTTCTGCCTGGACCGCCTCCACCTCCTCCCCCTCTGGCCCTCTCCTTCTTCTCCTTTCCTGGTTTCCCCCCATCGGGCTGGGCCGGGCCCGGGTTTCGGGCCCAACGGGCCGACATGGGCCGGGACCCGGGATATCGGGTCGGGCTCGGGCCCCAGGGCCGACCCGGGCCGGGTCTTACCGGGTCAGGCCGGCCCGGCCCGATGCCCACCCCTAACGGTTAGTTTCAGTTTTACTCCTAAAGCATTAAGAGTAACGAAACCAAAAAACAAAACAAAAAAATGTTTAAGTCGGATCATGGGTTTCATGGAAAGACTTGTGGCTTTGATTGAAATGTAAATCAATGCAAAGAAGGATCAAAAGTTATTAGAAAATAAGGAGACGCACACCTGCAAGTATGCAATAAATGTTAGGGGGTTGGAGTGGAATGGACATGTACACCTAGAAACTGCTATCTTGTGACGTCATACGAGAGGGTTGCTCTCTTATGGTTAACAAACTTGTCTTTCAAGTCCTTAAAGTTTCTAATGTAATCATAAACAAATGGGTTTACAATATGATGGTATCTATGCTGGTTGATTGGACCAATTCCTATAAATTGTCTTATATGTCATTTTCAACCATATTAGGTAGAAGTAGTAAGCAGATGCCTGCCTTCATATTCAGGTGACTCAATCATGTCAGATACAATAAGTTGGATAGAGTTACCTGAATATAATTCAACTCTTCATTTGAAATCTGAACATCTAAATGAATGAACTTGTGACATTGGAGATGAAATTGGCCCTAGATGAGGATATAAATAAGAGTGCGGTTGTGATGACATTGTTAACAATAAAAGTTGAACATCAGACTGAGGGTATGAATATATATATAAATATACATATAAACATATATACATGTATGTATATGTATAGAGTTGTAGTTTAGTGTTCATCACTTAACTACAAGGGTGCGAATATGCTCACTACAAGTACTTGTACATCAATACACCAACAAAGAATATTGCATAATTATATTTTTAAAGCTCTTATTTAATAGATGACTTCTATAATGTTTGACCCTAGTGTCCTTGTGGACGAATGAGAATAGTCTTAAGCTGAGCATTCAAGATTTTTGCCCATGATGGTTATCAGAGCTAAAGAGATAATGGAAGATCCTAAAAGTAAATGCATATTAAGAAAATACAAACCATGTCTCAACCATGGCAAATGGGAGTGTGAGCTGGGTTCAGTGGTTGGCCTTGTTCTGAAGTTGCGATTGTTGTGGCTGTACACCTTTTGTCTACATTGGACGCACCATTGGGTATTGGGCGGCACAATGGCCCAAAGTTTTGTTAAATTTTTGTTTCAAGAGCGCAGCGTTAGCTGGTCCCTCAACCCGGAAGCCTAGAAGGGCTGGTCTATCGCTTTGGGTAATGCCGGTGGTCAGACCCTCCTGCTGCAACAGGGATCTGGAATACTTGACGAGGCTTTACTATATGTTACCCTCGATTTGTTTGAATCGCCTAGTGAAGACATGTTTCATGTTACCTGTGAGTTGTGCCCATATGATTTTCTGTTGTTTACTCATCACGATAATTATGTTTCTTGTTCATGGACTAACCGTTGTAACATCATGTATACCTTGTTCACGATGACCATGTTTCTTGTTTTGGCTATGATTGTATAGAGATCAGGATGGCCAAAGGATTTCCTCTCCTCTCTCTCTCTCTCTCTCTCTCTCTCTCTCTACATATATATATAACACATGGCTTTTAAAGAGCATGTAAAAAAAGTGTGTGTGTGTAGAGTGAGAGGGAGAGAGAGAGAGCTTTTGTAGTACTTTTTTTACATGCTCTTTAAAAGCCATGTGTTATAATATATATTATAACACATGGCTTTTAAAGAGCATGTAAAAAAAGTACTACAAAAGCTCTCTCTCTCTCCCTCTCACTCTACACACACACACACACACACACACACACACACACATATATATATATATATATATATATATATATATATATATATAGAGAGAGAGAGAGAGAGAGAGAGACTCCCGAACATGTCTCCTAATGTTTTAAGCTTTTTCCATAGTAGAATGGATGAGGACAGAATACATAGAAATATAAGAATAAGAAACTTATGAAATCAATTGTTTAGATAGTGAACTTTTTTAGCCGAGAAACCAAAGAATAATTAATTTTAAAAACTTTGTACAGTCCAATTTATGGTTTTTTTGGAGTTGCATAAATTTGACCATTATATATGCACTGAAGTTACCCTTTGTTACAACTCACAAAGGAAAACTCTTTTACGTTGAAGTTAGGGCTGCATTCCAAGAATACATAAATTAACTGACTTGCACATGGGTCTGTCTCGTACTCTCTTTTTCTCCAACACATGATCAGTGATCACGTGTTCTTTAATCAAAGGGCATCTTTTAACTTTAAACTATTTTACTGCTCGAGGGATATAGCTCAAATGGACGGGTTGGTATGCAATATATGGTGTAGTTCCAGTTAGTTTTTAACATGGAACATGAATTGAATTTAAATTCCACGTTACTGAGATCAGATCTATCAAAACACACCTTTTAATGCAGTCTCAGAAGATAAAAAAAGCCCTGCGTATACGGCACTAGAGAAAGAAGGTGAAATCATTCACCCTATTCTATTTTACAGAAGAATCCAATTTCATAACTAGCAGCTGCTAATCTAGGAATTAGCTGCTGCCATCCATTTCACAAGTGATCTGATCTGCTCTCTAGGATTAAAGCGCTGTCATAGCTAGCAACTCGTTTCTAACATAAATGAAACATTGATTAAGACAGAACAGGAGGAGGCATCTGCATTGTAGCCCTTCAAAGCTGATGTTCATAAAGATGCCAATAATTCTGAACACATTGGAAAAGCATTCTTCATACAACAGAGATATCTACTCTTTACCATAACCAACCAGATGAAGCATTGACAGGCAAAAAGACTGCCTCTGTGATGAGATGCTTACTCTTCCCAAGCCCCAGCCCAACGATGTGATGCACATAAGTCTTACCGTCTTTTACCGTCGCCGCAGAAGCAATCCGGTGCATCGGACCTATGTACCTTCCGATCACCTTCGCCGTTTTCCAGCCATCTAAGCTCTCAACGAGCCTGCCTGATGGTGTTCCTGCAACCACCAGTTGGGTTGCAGACAGGAGCTCCATGCCATCTCCAAACATCAATGAGCCTTGAACAATTTCAACCTTACTAACCAGCTCCTTGTCTACATCAACCTTGAATAGACTGCCAGTGGAAGTATGAATAACTAGCAGGAACCCGCTCGGGTGGTAAACGATGCCATTGAGCCCTATGAAGTTGAGATACCACTCCTTTCTTTCAGTGAACAGATCACTCTGTATTGTTGAGAGCAGTTCACCATTGACACCAACCTTCCATATTTTGGAGCCTTTTGCATCAGTGACATAAGCGTTTCCATCGTCATCGACGGCGACATCGTCGGCAAGTGTCTTCACATCTGTTGTCAAGCAAGCAGAAGCGGTAAGATTCAATGTGGTAAAATTATCAGAATTGGTTGTTTGAGAAAGAAAAGCAAAACATTATAAGATGAGAAAAGGAAGATTAAAAACAACAATCTCAATTATAAAATAATTCCTTTTATATATATATACATAGGGGAATTGGAATCAACGCTGCCCAATGTTGTCAGATCAAGATGATTAGTAACTTTTAACCACTGTTAAAAAGTCTTTAGCTGTAAGGGCATTAGCGCCCGTTTATGATAGAGCGATTTATGGTGCTTCTAGGCCTCTGGCAATGTGTTTAAATTTGTTGGCTGTCAACCAACATCCGAAACCGGCTGATTTTAATTCTTATATACAACTATACATGTATATTTAATATGTACAAGTTACATTAAAAAAAACTGACATTTATGAAAGCTGTACAATAGGAAAAGGTGTGAGGCTTGCAAAAGCTGCAAGTCACGAGGGAGATTCGCAATTCGACAATGCCAATTAAAAGATGTCCCTTTCATATTCATTACGAAGCAACACACTTTCAAATTTTTCATTTAAAAAAGTTTCATCTCACTAACCGGAAATTGAAAAATTCAAAAATTCATGGACCGTTGAAGTTCTTATCTTTAAGGTAAATCCATCCCTCTATGTTTTTTCTTTCTTAACAACAGAAATTCCCTTAATGCTTGTCATCTCATTAGTGTCTGAATTTAAAAGACTAGATCCAAGGATGATCTGAAATTAGCGTTCAAATGAATCTACTATTTAAATAAAAAGTCGATTTCAAATGCACGGTTTGAAATACTTTTATATTTAGAAAGAGATTCGCGGTTTCCCAACCCCTTTAGTACCCAAAACCAATACTTATGAGGGGGATGAACTTATGTATAATGGAGAAGACTGGACAGCGTCTTCCTCCACCCCCTGTGGACATGCAGCTCGGCAAACCTACTGCCAGCGTATACTGGGGCGCATGTGGGACAGGGGCGAACCAGAAATTTTTGTCAATAAGCATTCATTCAGAAAAAGATTAACACTAAACAAATAATTAAGGGGTGCACATATATGAACAAACAAATTCTTGAAAAGGGCTTATGAGAACATAAATAAAATGTGTGGGCAACTGCCCACACATACGCTCATGTGGCTCCGCCCCATGTGGGAGGATATATGTTATGGCTAACCTTAGACCATATGTTACGGGTTAAATGGAAGACACCATCTTTATAAGAGCAAAAATAAACTTCAGAGAGAATTTACCAACTTCTATTGATATTGGGATCCCATCAAATCCATTGAAGGAGGAGCCTACAACCCAATCAGATCTTATGTCTTGTTTTTCATTTCCCATCAGAATCATCAGGAATTTTAGTTGTATGGGGTTGTCAATATCCATGAAAATCATTGCAGGAATGGAGATTCAACCGCATCAACTCGTTCAGTTCGAAATGAGAACAACAGTTTGGGGCCTAAAGCACTTGCCACCAAATTTAGGTTTCATTTGATACTCTTAGATCTGAACTGCATTAAAAATTAAAAATGTGTGCTTTGGAAGATCTGAAAATCTCTGTAAGGAATCTTACAATGTTACATATAAAAAACTGTGAATTCACGGTCGGATGGGGTCAGACCTATTTATAATCCTAGTGATCTCAAATCACCATGGGCAATGAAACAAACACACCTAAAAAGAAAAAAAAAATCTGGTTTACAAAATTCATGTGACATATACTTGTAAGGCGCTCAAACCATCGATAAGACATATTAGCTTCTTATGATTAATGGGTCTGCTTATTTTTCTATTTTTTATTTAAAATAATTTAAAATATATTAAATTGTTTTTTAAACCTCTGCAATATCAAATGTGTAAAAAGGTTACCATTTTTTGTCTTATAACTGACATAACTTTCTTCAGCTTTTCTGAAACTTCACTCAGCAAACATTAAAAACTAAAAAAACAACAAAAAAAAGAAGACAAATCTAAAGCTGGTAGATTCGGATTAGATTACAAAAAAAATCGAGTATGAGTTCAAAATCAAATCCGACGCCCTAAAGATCCAATTAAATTGGAATTAGTTTAGATCTAACCGGAGCTGAACCGGTGTACATCCTCATCATTAATGAACTAAATTGAAGTAAAATTCAGATCTCATCGTACCACAATCTGCATCAAATGATTCAAATCCATGTTTTAAGTTCGAACCGAACCATAAACCCAGAGTTTGAAAACAATTGGATCAATATGAAGCCAATGACACCTAAATCCAAGTCCAGTCAGTAGCCAACAAAACTAGAACCTTATATGAATACAGAAATCACATGATGCACCCTATCCTTTTCATATTCTCAAACAGACAAAAATGGTTAATAGAAACAACTTTTTGCCTATTAACTTTAAAGTAATTACTAACTTAAGTTTCATACATGAAAAATACTAAAATAGTCTTACTAAAGACAAACTACAAGTTCATTAATTTGCATTAGTAACTAGAGATAAATATAATAACATTAAATATATGATTAATTTAATGTAAGTAACATATTTTTCTATTAACATTTCAAATAGTTGTCTTAATCTTTTTTAGCCAACCTTAGAAAGTTGTCCAAGAAAGCTTTTCAATTTTATTAGTAAAAGTGAGCATTTTTTTAGTTATTTTTAGAGAGCGAAATGGTAAATTTCGCTATTTTAAAAGTAATCTCTTTATACATTTTTTTATTAATTATAGAAAACTTGAAGTACGCCCTTCATAACGTGAAAATATTAGTTTCTTTCCTACTATGGCCAATATTTTAGGTGCCTTTTTGAAAATTTCCGGACAAAGTTCAGGAAGCGAGGCGCGAAGCGCAGAAGCGCGGATGCGATTTTACAAGACAAAGAAGCCAAAGGGGAACGAAGAGCGGCAGAATCGAAATGTCCCCGCCTCTCCTCTCCTCTCTCTCTCTCTCTCTCTCTCTCTCTAACCTGGTCCGCTGAGCTGTGTGAGGAAGAGTTGCTGCCAGGAGTCGAGATCGTAGGCCGCGACGCCGCCGAATCGGCCGCGTAGGGCGTCCGCAAGTACCACGAGCAGCCGGTTCCGCCGGCGGTCCACGCGGATGCCGAGGAAGGAGATCCCGGGAAGCTCCTTGAGAGCGGCGACGGCCGTCTCCTCCTCCAACGCGCCGGAGAAGTCGCCGTCCGGCACCACGATCTGGCCGAGCCCTCCCTCAAAGCAGGACACGATGAACCTCCTGCCTCGATCGTCCCATTCCACGGACTCCCGGAACCACCACTTGCTGTGGTAACCGATATGAGGTCCGGACGACGCCGATCGCTCCAGGGAGACTATGAACGCCATAGGGACCGCGGTGAGCAGCAGAAGCACAGCCATGAACGATCCAGACGGCATGGCGAGAGCCATCTCTAGAGAGAGAGACAAGAAAGAGAGAGAGAGAGAGGCTCTCAGTGGAACCCTGTCCCTCTCCCGCTTTTAAGTACAAGGCCTCGAACATGTGTATAAAATTAAATAATGTCATTTCGACATGTTAACAATCGATGAAACCAAGGTCTTGGGTATCAAATATTTAAATCTGTGGGGACCAAGAAATTTGTTGGTTTCTGCAGCCTTCTTACTTGGATGCATAATTTTTAGTATACATTTACATCGATAGTTCTTAGTTTTAGAAATATTATTTTTTTGTGAGGCATTTTTTACATTTTATCATTTTCCCTTTTTTCTGAATTAATTGTTAATTGCATATATATATATATATATATATATATATATATATATATATATATATATATATATATATATATATATATATATATATATATATATATGTGTGTGTGTGTGTGTATAATATAGATTTTTAAAAAAAAATTGTTTTTCCTGACTAGATATGTATTTTCATCTGGTCAAAAATAATTTAAAACCTTCAATCTATTCAAATCTTATAACTAATTGAAAGGAAAAAAATTTTAAATGTATGAAAAGCAAGAAAATACTAAATAACAAATTTAATAAATAGGAGCTAGACATTGGGTGAAAAAAAATCAAAGAGATGCATGTAGATATAAAAAAATATTTGTTTTTTATATGAAATAATAAAAATACTTCTCATAGAAAACCACTCTTATTGTACTAATGAGAGACATTTTTTATCTTATAAAAAATACTCCTTATCATTTTTTTCTATATATAATTTTATTATTTTTCTTTATTTAATTTCTGTTATAAATGCTCCATGAAGACTACCGTTCACATATTTTTACCAATGTTAACAAAGTCTTGAATCAGAATGCTAAATGACTTAATAAATCGGTGAATCAAATCGGATTCTGAATTGTTTGTAAATCAGATTTGATTAAAATGTACTTTAAATTTAAAACTTAAACAATTACAAAATCAGTCACAAAAAAGAAGAAAAAAATTTAAAAATTAACATAACACAATAAACTCTTTTTTAATGGGGATTCTGGACCTGCTGGCAGCATTTTTTTAACTAGCAATAATGCCAGAAGCAAGACGAGGAAGCGGAGGTTGTCCATGCCAGAAATGAATCGGGTTCCAGTAGCGATGAGCGATCCAGCTCCACCATGAGACACCATGAAACTTAAAACAGTCGCCGCCCATTACGCCCAAATTCACTGACACTCAAAAAGAGAAAGGCCGAAGTGGCGAAGCGTCGAAGCCGCGAAATGGCGAAGGGTAAGGCCGCAAGGGCCACCGGCTAAGGCCCAAGGGCGGCAGCAACCCTCAACCAGAAGGGCGGCTACTAGTGTCCCATAACCAAAAATTTATGGCTCCGCCACTATTGTGAGTGCGTGCTTTCTTGAGGAAGGGAACTCGTCAATGTCATATGGAAATGAGAAATTGGAATTGAATGACATTAGTGCTTATATGTAACAACTATTTAAATGAACCTTCTTGTATGTGATTATAAATTAATTTGATTTAATGATTTACAATTATACAAATGAAAACACCTCCATCGCATTCATATTATTACGTACTCGTAATTATAATCTTTCAAAATAAGGATCTATGCATGCAGTTGTACGTTAATCTATATTGGCTAATATTGTTTCAATTTTTCAAAATTTTAATTCAAAGATATTTGTTATATAAACTTTGTTCTTTCACGGTAATTATGTAAAAATGCAATTCCATCTTAAATTTCTCATTTTATTCATTTCACAAGACAATTGAACATATAATTTAAGTTATATATTATAAGTATTTCTATGATAGTTCCTCGGGCCAATTTTTCTAGCTCTGACTTGTACTTCTTTACTTATAGAAGAGGTTACATGATAAGCCTCAAAGGGCATATCGTATGGTCGAGTTAAGGGCTTGAAACAAAGCAAGTCTCTAGTTCGATTTTTGTAGGCGTTATGCTCTTGTGTTTTAAGGTGGCAGAGCGTGACATCCAAATTCAAAGATGTCCCATTTTATCAATGACACCGATGCAGCTCAGAACCCTGAAGACAGGAGGAATGAGGGGAGCCTTCGGGCTTCACTTCGAGCCGTAGGATTAACCCTCTCTCTCACCCAAAAATGTTACATGATAGATGTTTAGTCTTTTCAAGGATTGATCGGTAGTGGAATCCAATCTTTCTCGAAAGTTTTTTATATATACTTTGCCAATATTTTATTAATTTAAATATATTGTATAAGCAGGAATAACAAATATTTATTTGTATATCAACATGAAATGGAGTAGCAGCTCATACATTTAGATTATTATACATCGACCAGTTTTTTTGGGATGCCATTTTAAATTGATTGATCACAATAAGATTGGTCTCAAGTTCTTTATTGGGAATTTAGCTTTCAAAATTTCAAAACTTCAATTGCATTTCTAAACAATGAATGTCTAAAGTTATTTTATATTTTTGTCATTTTTAAATGAACATCCATTTGTGAATTACTTTTATATATCAAGTTGTTCCAGCATAACAAAAAATTATCTGATTCGAATATCTTATTCAATAGCTAGCAAAAATATTCAACTCATGACCAAATTAATAAACGATGAACGGGACAAGAGGCACTAACCAGTCAATTCATGAAAGGAAGGATGCAAATATACGATTTTTGATATTTTACGACGTTATAAGGGAAATAGTTATAAGTTGGGGATTATTCATAAATCTTTCCCAAAAGAAAATGTTTCAGTTTTGGGGGAAATCGCACAGAGGAGAAAAAAAGTACGACAAGACATTTTACATGGAGACGTGAGAGAGGGAGGGTCGAATGTGGGCCGGCGTGGATTCTCCCTCTTTCTGTCTGGCTTGATCGGTCGATGGGTAGCTTGGAAATCAAAAGATTCATGGTTGGTAGTCGTTTTTTTCCGATCCCTGTTCGTTTTTTTTTCTTGAATATTAAAAGCGACATTTTCTTGTTCGTCTTTTTCTTCTTGCTTATGTAGAATTGGTTTTGGTGTTGTGTATAGATCTGTTCTTCGTGAAGAAAAATGGGTTCTCTAGATATCGCCGAATCCTGCTTGAATTCTATCCGTCAAGTAAGTGTTTCTTCTTCTTTATTCCTTTTTCCTCCTTCAATTGGCACGCCGACATTCCTTTTCGTTTCTGCTGGGACACTGTTCTCCGTTTTCCGTCATTATCTTGCAAATCTTTCTGTTAGTTTCATCCTGAACTGTTCGTTTCAACTGGAGGGCAGTGAAATTTGATTTTTTTTAAGTTACAAGTTAGCGAGATATGGAGGATAGATTTTCATTTGCATCTATTCACGTGGGAAGTGAAGCTTGTTGAAATTGAGCGAAATAAACTCCTCGCCTTTGTTCTATAAAAGGAATTTCTGGTTCTCAAGTGTTTCGTGTAAGAATATTTCTACGGGTGTCAATTTGTTGCTTTATTGAAGATAATTTCTTAAATAACATATTAGTAACAAGAGATTCTAGAGGTTTAGATTAATGTTCATATAACCGGATCTTCTCCGCATGATGCTTTTGTATCCTCTGTGAGGACAGATTTTTTTGTATGGACTTGACTTATCACTGTCTAAGTTGCTGTTTCTCAACGATACAGATATCGGACGAGGTGGCAGATGCCTTCCTTTACCTGGATGCAGGTTGTTCTGAAGCTTTTCAATTCATGGGCGCATTTTCGTTACTGATGGAAATTGGAGCACGTGCAATTTGTAGTCTAGAGAACTTGTCATATTATGATCCTGTAAGTTTGTGATATTCTATTGAAAATCATGCTCACCTTTTTTGCCTCTATATCTGCTCTTATTATGGCTGAATGTGGAATCACAATTTTTAGTTGTGGGAAATGGATGCCAATTTTATTTGAAGTGCCAATATTGTAGATTTTGGAGAACATCGTGTTTAAGTAGAATCCATTGAGGCTGCATAAGATATATATACTATCTGATAGAGTTAGCTTGTAGCATGAAATTATGCATTTTTCCAATTGCCATTAATTGAAATGTTGAATTCACTTGCCACTTATATGGGATTGCAAAAGTAGCCTGATTAGTTCTGAGTACTTGTTATAGATCAATTTTCAGGCACTTTCAACTACACACGTTCTTTAGGTCATCAAGAATCATCTGCTTCCTTTTCTGTTCTTTTTTCCCCCCATGCATGTCCATTTTTAGTGTCATTAAATTCATTGCCTTTGAACCTCTATGGTACTGACATAAGATTTTGTACTTAGTATATTCCATAAAGAAACAACTTCTGAATTCAATTGATACATCACGTGCTTTTAATTCATGGAACTTCTACTTATCGCTGTGTATGTTTTTGTGAGAAAAAAAAAAGGTACAGTCTCTGCAAATTGCGTAAGTTATCAGTAACAAATTCTGACTGCGACCTTATGCAAGAAGTGTTTCAGTGCATGATTTCACTTTCCCAGATTGTTCAGATGTCGAGTGTTTTTAAATTTCAGACCTTGCATTCACCAGCTATTTCCAAGAGTGCTACTTAAATGTAACCGTTTACTTTGGAAATTCATAAACTGCAAATCTATGATATTGCAAAGGTCTATAATCAAGTATTTGGTTGATTGGATTCTATAATTATAGTTTCTCAAAAATTTGTCAGTAGGATGCTCATAATCTGTTGTTTGATTGTGCTTGAGAACTTGAATGTGTATTTATTGTGTAGATGTGAGCATAAGAACAAAGTTCAATATTTGTTGGCTGTTTTTGTTAAGTGTAATGGTGATGAACTGATTATTTCCCTCTTCTTGGTTAGGTGATTGACTGGAACTCTTGTCATGTGGTTCCTGCAAAGAAGATTGTGGTCATAACATCACGTCTATTAAGTGATGCCCATCGGTATATTCTACGTTGCTTAAGCATACATCAAGATGTTCTTCGTTGCACTATATTTACTTCAATATCGGAGGTGCTTTTCTGGTGCTAAATCTGATTCATGATTTCATGTTCTATTCAAACATTGTCTTGTTTGTCTTTTTTTTTCTCCCTTTTTTGGTGATTTGTAGCAATGATGTGATATAGTGACTTGCTTCATTGTCGACTTTTTCTTGGAAGAATGCATTGGTAAATATTTTTAATGGCTATCATGTTAACCTATTTTCTCCAATCTATCTTTATATATCTGCAGAGATGCAAAAGTGTCTGCCAATAAAATCATGATAATTCATGAATTTGGATAACTGAATATAGTGGTTTTCCATGATAATTTCATGACAAAAAATCAGAAATATGCTGGCTTCCCGACTCAGCAGGAGTAAAAGTTTTTATTTATCGGAACTAAAAGCATGGTTTACTTGTCAATTTTCCTTCTTTTCAAATTTTTAGTACCAGATATCAATTATTTAGATAGAAGTTTTAGGTTCAATTTAAAGACCCCACATGCTGCAGAATATTATCACATCTCTTGTGAATCATGATTATTTTTAGCATTATCAGTGGAGAAGATTTTAAGGAATGAATATTAAAGCAACAATATTTTAGGGCTGAAAATTTCAACTGTGGATGCCTTCATGGTTAGAATCCTCAAGCTGAGGATAGTTGGGAACTTCATTTTCATTCACTAAACAAAGGGCATTCAGGATTGCATGGAATGCAACTATCACTTTGATTTAGATCCCCAAAATGGTCTGTAATTTGCATCATCCTTTAGATTTTCGCAATGAAAATTATGAATGTTCTGAAAGCTTGCATTAGTCTTTGACCCATTTCCGTCTCATTCTTGTCTAGAGGGTCGAAGTGGTTGGTGTATGCTCTGTTTTTATGCCTAAAATATTACCTGTCAAGGTCGCTTAAAATCATAATCTACTAGCTCAATGCCCTTTCTTGTATTTGATATTCAAGTCTATGTCATGAACTGCCATTTTGGTCATGCCTACAAGAAAATGATAGATTACTGAAGTACACATGAGCTTCATTTTTCTTCTTGGCTTCTCCCCCCTGTACTTATGCAGCTTTCACCTTTTCATGGTGAGTTGGTTACAACCACGTTAAACCTTATAATTGTAGTATCTTTCATACCATGGCATTGATTCAAGGTATATGGTGATTGTATCTGTTATTTATATTATAGTCTTTGCTTTGATTGTTTTAGTTGATCAGTCCTATAATATATTTTGGACCTTCATCCAGAATACCCTTTCCTCACAACTTCACTTCTAATATTGCAGCCAACATATGGTTCATAATCTGTGTATCTTTCATCTCGTGAGTTACAATTTGGTTCTTCTCAATGATATACAGGTAGCCCACTCAGCATATATTGATACACCTCTGGGACCAGATGCTTTTCGTGAATATGAATCCTTACTGCTTCAAGACTATGAGGAACTCATGAGGAAGCAAAGACTTGAGAAACATGATTTGTTTTCACATGATGCAGGAGACCAGCCAACACGAACACATCAGCAGGAGGAGAACTTTGCTGATGAGGGTTGGTTGCGGTTAGGCTTTCACAAACAGCAAAGCTCTAAGTTGCCTGATTCACCCGACAAGGGTTTTGACCAGACTTATCCATTGAACGGTTCACAAGGTGCACGGTTGCCACTGGTCGTGTCAGTCCAGCACTTTCCAATGATTTTGTGCCCTCTTTCTCCCCACATATTTGTTTTACCATCAGAGGGTGCAGTTGCAGAAGCATGCTTATCTATTCAGCAAAAAGACTCTCTGAGCCCAGGGTTGCCTCCCATAGCCAGTGGTTTGCCATCTGATGGTGAGGAGACACCTCCAGGTGCAACCCTTACAGCACATTTTCTTTACCATTTGGCTGCTAAGGTAGTCCTTACTACTATCTGTAATACTTGCTTTCCTTTACTAAGCACTTGTTTTCTTAAATTGCCTCATGAAAATAATTCTGCTTGGAATTTTTAGATGGATCTGAAGCTGGAAATATTCTCTCTGGGTGATTTATCTAAGTCAATTGGCAAGACACTAATGGACATGTCAAGTCTTTATGATGTAGCTGGTCGCAATAAAAGATCAGCTGGTTTATTGCTTATAGATCGCACACTAGATCTTATTACACCATGTTGCCATGGTGATTCTCTTGTTGATCGGATGCTCTCATGTTTGCCGAGGAGCGAGAGAGCAACATTTGGTCCACAAGTGAAAGGCTCCCAGCTCCAAAATAAATCTATCTCTTCTGGCTTGATGCGAGCTCCACTTGATTTTAGAATACCTTTTGACAGCATTTTCTGTGGAGAAGAATGCCCAACCAATGGGACTCAGTTCATGTCTGAATGCATTACGTCTTTTATCTCTGGCTGGAGCTTGAAACACTCTGAATTGCAAACCACAGATATACCCGAGCAAGACGGCAAATATACCAGTGATAATGTTGGCGACTTTAATACTTTTTCCATGCATGGATCATTCATTTCCACTGCAAACCATCTGGGGGAAAATTGTTTAGAAGCAATGTTTGATAAAGGAACAAAAGATGGAGCCTTGCTGATAAAGAAGTGGCTTCAAGAAACTCTGTATCATGAGAGGGCAAATTCCAGTGTAAAAATTCGACCAGGATTTCCTAATACAAATGAACTGATGTCCATGATCAAAGCTATTGCTTCAAATCAAGCATCCTTATTAAGGAACAAGGGTATTATTCAGGTAGCACTTGCCATCAAACTGGCTTTAAGTGAGCCCCAAAGCTCCCACTGGGATGCATTAGCAAGTGCTGAGAGAATCCTAAGCGTCAGCACTGGGGATAGTCAAACTCTTTCTAGTCAAATTCATGATCTCCTGTGTAAAAGCATCTCAATGCAATCTCAACATTCTCATGCTCAGAGAAGACATGCGGGAGCTACGTCAGGACCTCTTTCATTTCAAGATGCCATTATTTTAACTGTTGTTGGTTACATATTAGCTGGTGAAAACTTCGCTACATCTGGGCTAGGTAGTCCTTTTTCTTGGGAAGAGGAGCGTTCACTGAAAGAGGCAATTGTTGATGCAATACTTGAATTTCCAGATATTGCCAAGTTTAGGTTCCTTCATGACATTGAAGAACAACTGCATGAACACCACGGGAAGTTGAAATCTCAAAAACCAGAGGAAACTCAAACAGCACAGCCAGTTATTAATTTTGATGAGCAGTGGGGTAGTTGGGAGGATGATGAGACCGAAAATAATGACGATCAGCTATACGGAGACATGCAGTTGAAGCTAGAGTTGCGGGACCGAATAGATAACATGTTCAAGGTTTTTCACAAATTATCAAGGCTGAAGAGGGAGTTATCTTTCAGAGAAGGGCAATTACTCAGAGACTATAGTGGATATTCGTCTGTTGATAGAGGCTTAGTTTACAAGCTTCTTAGCCTGCTGCTCAGAAAGCATGATATACCTGGTTTGGAATACCATTCTTCAGCAGTCGGACGGATTCTTAAAAGTGGGTTTGGTCGATTTGGGCTTGTACAGGTAAGCATTTCACCAAATAGATTTTTATGATGCTGTAATTTAGTTTTAGTGGTTCTAAACTATTGCATTGTAAATTCAGGCAAAACCGAGGTTTGGAGACCAGAGCATTCTTATAATTTTTGTAGTGGGAGGAGTTAATGCAAGGGAGGTATGATTTTGGAGCTGGACATAAAAAATGCATGAATATTTCTTTGAGCTGTTTGTAATTCTAGTTCTTCAATCTGCATTATTAGCATCATGTAGTTTTGGAAAACCGAACTTCTATTCAAGCAAAAGTTATAGCTATCATTTCCTCTATGAGCATGTAAAAGTTTTCCTGGTGTACTTGGTTAGAGAAATTTATCTCAACTGTAAACCCAGGTTTCAAGCACTGAAAATTTTCTTGTTGAAATATCTTTCTTTTTACCATGAAATCTGTAGGGTCTTCTAGTTCCTTTGTTCCCAGAAACCTCTTACAATAAAAGAACTTTTCTTTTTCAGCCCATCAAACGCCCCCTAGAGAATTGTCTTTGAACGTTCTGTTTCTTTATTTTAGGTTAGGGAAGCCCGGGAAGCATTGGTTGAAAGTGGAAATACCCGTGCGGAACTACTTGTTGGTGGTACAACTCTTTTAAGCCCAGATGACATGTTTGATTTGCTATTTGGTTCTTGTTCTTTCCAAAGTTTTGAAGATGTAAAGTCAATGCCCATATAGAAGATCTGGATCATTGTAAATCTTGACTGTATCATATATGCAGGAATATATTGGAAGTACTCAATTGTGCAAAACATGTCAATTATGTATTTAGCTTTGTAGCTAAAGCATCAGACTTTTGCAAATTGTAAAATTTTTGAAGATAAATTTCTTGAAGGCCTAGTTTACACTGGTTACGAACGGTTGAATTTCTGTGCATTACTAATGGAAATGAAAATTCTGTTCAGTTTTCTGATTGAATCAAGATCTGTTTGATAATTCAAGTTACGTGCCTCCATTTTAGATTTGGAATATGGAAAAAGGAGATTTATGAGAGAAATTGACAGTTAGCAGGAATCTAATTTGTCCTAGAATATACAAACATGGAAACGTACAAAAATTTGCAGCATGGTTTGCTTGAAATGTTTTTCTTAATACCAGTCACAGCGTCAGATTGGTGCTAGCTGGCTTGTCCAGCTAAAATGTCTCCTGAAGTCCAGCCGAGCTGCATCAGATACTTAAATTTCAATTCTGACTCCATCAAGGTTGATCCTTGGTCGGTTTCACTGGGCGTTCATCGGTGGACTCAGAATGTTTTTTGGCCCATGACCAGATTATCATGTCCAGTCTCAAGTCGCCAAGCTTATTGCTGGTCTCAAGCTTGGCTCATCAAGAAATAGATCTGGCGTGGATAATTTGCTAGATACTGCAGGGCTAAACATGATTGAATGGCAAACACACTGCTGAGTTTCGAGCTTTCCCTCCAAATGGAGCCCAGGAAAGTCGCTGATGCAAGGAAAACTTCATGATAACGTGAATTTTTGGTATTATGCACTCACTGAACAAAATAACGGGTTTCTCTTTCATCGATTTGTAAATGTATCAGCCATCTGGAAGTTACCAGTATGCTTGGGGCCATGAAGTTAACATCTTCCATGATGGAGAGGGACTTTGTGCTTAGAGGCTTAAAGTACTTAACTGAAAAACCGGCTTGTTAATTGGATATGTCCTTTGTTCTGTGTGAGGTAGAGCTTAAAAAATTGTATGGATGGATCCATTCCCACCATCTGTAAATGTCAAAATTGAGGAAGAACACGGAAAAAGTGTCAAATTATTTGACAGTTTATACACCACTCTGCTGTTTGGCTTCTTTATGTTCAGTTCTCGTAGCCACATGAAAAATTTCAAATTATTTGACAGTTTAATACATCACTTTGCTGTTTGCTTCTTCAGTTCTCACAGCCAAATGGAAATTTTGAAATTGTTATAGACAAGTTAATACACCATTCTGCTGCTTGCATCTTTATGTTCGGTTCTTATTGCCCGTCTTGCATTTGATAAGGTTTGCAACTTGATGGGAGGTATTTAGAAATTGAAAGTCATCCTTTGAAAAATGAAGATCTAAATGCGTTTTTTAGTTTGAGACCCATGTATGTCCTGCGTGATTGGAATACATGTCTCTGGAATTACTGATAGCCAGTTGTGCAGGGTGTTCAAGTGAAGACCCTGGTTCAAGTTTCAGTCTTGCAACCGCACGCCCTGAGCTTTTCCACGGCGTTGTCCTCTTAGGCATGGTGACCATGGCCAACCATGGATTGTCTGTTAGGAGGTCACACATATTAACTAGTATACATCATCTATTTCCATTCGTTCAACCTCAAAATTAAGTAAAAAAATCTTCTGATGCTTGGAGGTGGGACAACTTTCACATTGGTGAAATTTTAACCCAGCCTTCTAACAATTGCTAAGGCACTCTCTCTTTCAAACACAAAAAATCACTTCAGAGATGGCTTGTCTTGGTAAATTTCAAGTTTTCAAGCTAGACAAGCTCTCTGGATAAACTATCACTACAATCAAATTTCCCTTTAGAAACAAATTCCTGCCCGTAATCAGATAAATTCTCCCCATTCTCACCTGCGAACTCGAAATATTATAAGATTGTTGTGCACATAAAATGCTTGTGCTTACATAAAACATCGAACTCATGCATTGTTGCCACCAAGAAAAGAATGAAACATGACATTGCCGGCCATGCACCTTGTTTTTGAATCTCTCTCTCTCTCTATACACACACACACACACAAAGTCAAATTATAGGTCAGCTTTGCTTACATGATTGAAATAACTGGAAGAAAAAGGAGGAAAAGAAACTTGACTACGGGTGCAGGAAGGCATTCATCCATAAATTCTCTTTCAAAAGATAGAACGTAACGATTAATTCAAGTGTAAAGTGATGAATTTCTCATGGAACGAACTTTATTGGGCTCAAGGGAAGCTGCTTGATAACTTGAGTCCATTAAGTAAATGATCTGAGGCTAATTCTTAGGTTCGACTCTTTGATAGGCTCAAGCACAAGCTGAAATTAAACTAGCGACATTGGTATTCACATATAAAGCAAGCACACAAGCAAACATTTTATTCAATCAGTAACGAAACTCATAGGTCACATTCAAGACATACTACCTCCGTGGGAAACCATGGATCAGTGGATTAAAAGCTTCAATCTCCAAGCACTTGTTCGGAAGAATCTTGTGTGCAGCACTGGCCATGATCTCCATGTTGCAATCATTGACATCCAACTTGCTATTATTGACGTCCAACTTCCTCGCAATGATGACCGAGTTTATGACTTCATCTGTTGGATGGTAGACCGAGAGAACCTCAAAGCCGTGAAGCTCACATGGATCAACCACAGGATAGAGAAAAGCTCGAGCACCATGAGCGCTTCGAAGCATCAGTATCGAGTTAGGTGCCATGTGCTTGGACAAGTGGCTCACAACTTTCATCTTCTCATGTTTATCCATACCAACCAGAGCTGCTAAGAAAACAACATCATAGTCTCCTATCTGATCACCAGCAGCCAAAATATCAGTAGTATGAAAAAACATGCGCTCAGAGAGGTCAGGATGGCTATCAATGAGGCGGCTCGCCTGCAAGTTGGCTTTAGGGTTGATATCATAGTTGTGAAATTCAGTGGTCCTAAGGTGATTCAATGCTAACACAATTGATGTGAGTGGCAAAGGACCTGAACCCACAAAGGCTACAGAGTTTGGGATCTTGGTGCTATACTCGGACAGAATATTGAACTCAAGAAGGCTAAGCTTTAAGTAGTTGGAGTAGTAAGGAAAGATAGTTAACTGCTCCAGAGGCTCACTGTGAGAAGTCAGGATCTCAGAGAAATGGCTCTCCAAGTGCCCTTCTGCCTCCCCACATAACTTAATGAGCTTTGCTCTTATTTCTTGAACCCTTTTGCTCAACTTGTTGACATCAATGGAGCATGGAGGAATGCATGTCAAGACAAGCTTTGTGAACAAAATGTTGACATCCACTGAAGGCTTGAGTGACTCTAGCCTTGAGATGTCCACATAGATTTCACATATTGTGTCTACCAATGAGTCTTCATGGAAACCCATCTTGACAGTGTGAGCAAAAGGGTAGGGAGTTGAGAACTGAAGGGATCACTCAGAAGCACACAATGACATACCATCAACAAGGGTCCTATATAAGAGGGGTGTTGGGGGTAGGGCCCATTGGGTAGCACTTGATTCTTTGTCATATCATGTTACTGGCTCAAGGTCTACCATAACAGTGATACTTTTCAAGTTCTTTAGTGCTAATGACAAAAGTTGGTTAAGGTTACAGGAAATTTTACTAACAGCACAGCCTTTTGCCCATAATCTCAAGAAAAGGGCTGAAAGTTTTTTCCTGAATTTTTCTGGTCTGCTTTTTGTTCTGCTCAAAACTACCTTCTGCTGTTTGGTTTGTCTAAACCGCCAACCACATTTTTTGTATCTGCTGCTCTTTCCCCCGTCTTCTTATCCAAGCCTTGCCACATCCTGGAAATTCCCAGAACCTGCCTTCATGAGTTCCATCCTTTTCGTATGGTTCGGGCCACTTGAACTTCCATCCCACGAATTTGGCGTCTCGGTGGAAATGGTGACAGAAATTTGTCTCTACTTGTCATTGTCTTTGTATTTTTGTGAAGTCCTGACTCACATCAATCAAATATAGACAGATGCTTATCCTTTTCATAACCTATTGAAATCCAGCTAACATCAGTTTAATAGAATCAATTATAGCAATACACTTCCTTTTGTCATAACGATGCAAAACAAGCACTTCTTCCAAAAGTTGGTTCCATTCTCTAGGAAGATACAAGCCAAGTAAAAGACAGAAAGCACTCGAAGTCTTGAGTTTAGTGACAAAAGGCTGGTTCCCAAATGGAAATTCTCCTCATGCACTATTTACGCCTACTTGGCAGCCTAGTTCATCAAAAGAACCTTTGGTCAGAAGATCTGTTTTCTGAATGCAACATGTTGACATATATTCACTCACCAATGTTGTCATCAACCATCGACTGTTCATGCAATCGATTATTTTACACATTATCATATATGCTGGCTTCACGTTGGCATCGTATTGGATCCCTATAACCTTGGTCACATGTTGTCATAGTGTTGAATTCCTCAATAAAGTTGGTACTTCTTCCACTGAAACTTTGTATGCACATTGTGCGTGAGTGAAGGCGGTGAATGGGCAGTAAGGGTGGAAAAGAAAGTGAATGATAAAGTTCTATTGCATATGACTGCAGATGCACTAGAGCATATCCTTTGGCAGTTCTTTATTGCCATTTGCAGTGCGTGTCATGGCTTGCTTTTAAGAAAGAATTCTTATTGGTCACCTGTAGTGGAGGTGTACATTCAAGTGAGTGATTGTGACCAATAGTCTCGTATACAATTTTCGAAAATCTTGCCCGACCGTTGGATTTCTCCATTTTTATCTTATTCCCTTTCCATTTTCAAGATCGTCTGCTTTTCTCAAGAAGTCATATATACGTGACTTCTTGGTGATGGAAAGTTGGAAACTGCTGTTGCTGACCTTTCAAGATTCCTGTCGTGATAGGTTCTCTCTCTCTCTCTCTCTCTCTCTCTCTCTTTTCAATCATTGGAATTAAGTGTGTGAAGTAGAAGGAAATATTGTGTGAAACACTTAGAAGCATATAGGAAGAGAAGATTAAAAACCGCATAAAACCACGCGAAAGCTACATAAATTTTGCATTTGTCATGTAGAAAGTTTTGAAATAAAATATACCATAATTCTTTAAACTGCGTTTCCAACAGTTTATATTTGAAGTAAACAAGTTTTCAGAAGATCGTGCCTGGATTTTTCAGAGGCTTCAGGTCAGTAATTACTCCTTCCAAGATGCCCTAAAATAATAAAGATCGACTTCATCGCCAAAGAAACTGCTTAGTTTGCTGTATTTGAGGTTTTGCACATTTGGCTAAAGCATCACTGGCATTAAAGAAAGAAGTTCTATCAGCCATTCGGCAAAAGAACCGTTCTTTTTTCCGCATTCTCTCTCTCTCTCTAAAATAGCTGCATTGAATGAGTTTTCAGTTGCTTAAATGCCAACAGTTGTTGGTAAACTAACAAAGGAAGGATTAATTCTCCTTTATGTTGAACATGGCTACTCGTTTATGTATGCAAGCACTTTTCCATGCATAAATATGAAAGTAAATATTAATGTATGAATAGATTAATAGAAACATCATCTCTCTCTCTCTCTCTCTCTCTCTCTATATATATATATATATATATATATATATATATATATATATATATATATATATATATATATATATATATATATATATATATATATATATTATATCATATCATGAGAGTGGCATGAAGACTATGTACCTTCTTCTTTCATCACATAATGGGTAGCTCTTGAAATCGTGAAGAGGCCATCCTTTTCCTCAGCAGTCAATGCAATGTCATTGATTCTCCATGCCGTGCTTGTTTCCCGACACATTCAGACACAATCACAACCTGATAAGGCCACACGCCTACACTGCCTTGAAAAGATAATAAGAATATCGAAAAGTGCCGTTTAAGATGCGATTGAAAAGGAAGAGATGGTTTTACTTTTCCAAATGTGCTAGATCATATCTTCCTAAAAGTCTTTGTTTCATCACTTCACCACTGAAAGTTGCACTCATCATATGAAAAAAGCGGAAGAAGAAAAAGAGAAAGGCATTTTCCTTTTCATCACTTCAGCAGTGAAAGTTGCAGCCATCAGGCTCTCCGAACGAGCGCGTGGCCGGCACAGACTTGTTAGATGTGAAGACCACAGATCAAATCCCACAGCCGCACAGATGTATCTGTGCTACTTTGCGGATTGGCGAACATAAAGCAAGATGGTCAAGGGCACATTCACTGGCCTCTACTTCCCAAGAATGTGGACCCATTAGGCAGTGCGATTCTTTTTAAGGGTCACTTCACTCAATCATGAGGGCTGCATGATTCATTGTGAATGAGGGTTGAGAAAAAAACAATTTGAACTAATACTAGCTGACGAAAAAATCTATCACTTTTTTCTCATTGTTTTTTTTTTCAATTGTCCATACAATGGATCATATGGCCTTCAAGAGTGGGCCTAGTGGCTGTACATAATCAGAATCATCATTCAAATTTCATGAGTGAGCTGAGTGACTCTACATAATCAGAGTCATCATTCAATTATATATATATATATATATATATATATATATATATATATATATATAGATAGAGAGAGAGAGAGAGAGAGAGAGAGAGAGAAAGAGAACCATGCTTGGAGGCCCTCCTTTGCAATAGTCCCTGTATATACAATCGACGTGTTTGTTTGGTAAGAATGATCTTTTTGCACCATATTGTTTGGACATAAATATGTAGAATTTCAAGCTAAAGGACTAGCACATTGTAGGCACTTCTCATACTTATTCTAGAGTTGCACGATCCAAAACTTATTTTCTAAAGAATATACGGAGAACATATTTATAAGGTTAAACGAATAAAAGAACATATCACTATGAAAGGAAAAAAAAAAATTGTCAATGAGTGTATCATGCCGTTACTTTTTCATAAGGATAGCTTATTAAATATGTTTACCTGCAACCTTTATAATATGCGAGGTATGTGGGTTGAGTGCACATCCCACTTTAACCCCAATCATTAATTGCTATGAAGATGCATGCTTACCTCCGTTCTTCTCCGAGTAGTTTGCCCTTGAAGGCATAAGTTGCATGATCACTCTGTAATGTTCCTTTCTCAATTCATGAAGCCCCAATATGGTGATCCTACATAAGGTTAACAATGTTCAACGGACACCGAGTTGAAGATTATAGAAACTCCTTCCGTTTTTTATAACTTGGCCATATTCTTCAGCAATCAATATCGTAACTCATTTTTGCATGATGCTAACAGTCTTTCTTGTATGCATTTATGTTTTGGTATATGGGAAGATATAACAGAAAATTGCTTATATCTTTTGTTGAAATAAAGAAAAGTTTATGTTTTAGGGGGTTCGGTGTAATATTAAAGAGTTATAGCTCTCTTTAATATTTTTATGTTTTTGCTTATGTTACTTTGTAAATCTCTTGTTTTACCCTAATCTCTCTTATAAGAAAGATTAGGGCCATCGTAATGTTAAGTTCTTTTGTTCTCCTATCGCACGGCTGCCTCTCTC